>VICI01004375.1:0-11125 GCA_019593645.1 Akabosia matsudoensis
TTTTTTTTTTGTAACTTTATTACTCAAGTACACTCTGACCTTTAACTGACCCTGAAAAAAATGTTCGACTCCCGGCGCGCCCCGCTTTTGACGTTTGGCAAGTACGAAAAGTATGCTGCCTCTTGGGCCTCTCTGGACAACTTTTTACCCCCAGGCTCCAAAGGAAATGGCGTTAAAACAGTAACTCCTCCGTACGCATTTACCCCAGTCATCACCCCTCCCATTCCATACTTTCCCCCAGCGATTTCAATTACCAGACAACCCTGGGAGGGCTGGCGTTACGGTGCAAACTATTTAAAAAGTGATTTAGTCGACAGGCCGTACGGATTCCCCGACTACTTTTACTATAGAAGTCCCTACTGCGGTCCTTGCTGTTCTTGTGTGTCTGGCACGAATCCTCCGCTGCTCGGCGATCCCCAAGGGGTTAACCCCAACATAAAATACATTCCATTCGACTACCGAAGCCTGCTCGGTAGCGGTTTCGCGAGTCAAGATACATCCCAAGTCTGTCCAGCCGTACCCTTTAACATTGCCGGACCCTCGCCTGGAGCGGTCACCTCCTGTGGCAAGCCACACTGTCAGGAATGCTCCGGCGTCTTTCGAAAAACCCCGCAACCAACTAAATTTCAAGTTTGCATTGGAAATCCTGCAGAGCCTGATACACTTCAAACTTGTCCTCCGCAGCCGACCAAAGTCTACCTCCCACTGAGCATGATACCCAAAGGGGAAGCCCAGCCTAAAGACTGTCACCTGACCACAATGGAAAAGCATCAAGACTACGAGGTCACCGTTCCAGGGAGTGAGCAGGCTTACACAAAACAGCCTTATCAATGCGTCGACTACAATACTGCCGCCAAACCGGACTCCTCCACTACAAAAAGTAAACCAACGCCACGAAAAACTCTGGATCCTTGTGGGTGCTGTGCTGCATGCAAATTTACTCCTGGCTGCTTGCCAAACTACCCCAAAGATCCCAAAAGGTGTCAGCTTATCCCGCCCGAGAAGTAAATCTCATGCATGGCAACTTTGATTACGCACGAAGCTTTTTATTTTCATACAAAAAATTAAAATAAACAAAATATAAAACAAACTTTTCCAAACAAAAGAAACCTTTTCGAGCTTTTCTTTTCGAACAATTTTTCCCTAAAAACCTTGTTGCTTTTTGTAATGGACGGGCAAAAGAGCACGGGAAAACCTGGCGGGTGTTCCATACCCGACCAGGTCCAAGCCATTTACCTCGCCCAGGCCAACATCTTTTCGTACGAAGCGCGGAAGGCAGCCAAGTCGTGGGTTCCCCTCTGCGACAGTACAGTTCCCATCTCAATCTTGTACGACAACACCCGTGCCATTTACAGGATTATTAGCGTGGACGCGGACATTAAAGAGGTTGTTGTAAACACCACGATCATTCCCGACCTCGAGTTTGTCAAGACCACACAAAAGTTTGGCTACTGGAAGGATGTCGCGAGTGGCCGTGTGTTCGGTATCGGCTTTGCGAGTGAATACGAAGCCGAGGCGTTTGACGAGTGTCTCCGGAAGGTCAAGCAAAACATTGGCGGCTCTGCGCCATCCTCTTCAAGCTTGACAACTGACAGCCATCACTCCGTAGCAGCTCTCCCAGGGCAAGACGACAAGGAACATGGATCTGTGGCTAGCTCAACTGTCAAACTGGCTTCAACTTCAACCCAGCAGGCTCGGGCAGTCCCTCCCAAAAAGCCAGTCAACTGGGACGACTACGACCAAGTAGGACCTACAGTGTTATCCTTCATGAACGCTCGGAGTAGTCCATTTGATCGTCCAGGAACTTATAAAGTCGTCGACCTCCCAAGCATCACACCTCCAGGGGGAACAGCAGTCCCGTCAGCATACTCTCTACCTCCTCCGGGGTATTCCTATTACCCGGAACAGAGCAGTACTGGCCCTCTTCCTCCCCCTGCAATTTTACCAATGACAATACCACACAGTTTTTGTTATCAAGGACCCCCTGGGGGTGCTGGAGATACGTCCATTCATCCAGTCGTCCCTCCCACGGTGGATTTAAGCGAGGAGCTCCACCGCCTAAAGTGTGAGAATCTAAAGCTCTCTGAATCCCTCATGGAGACAACCGTAAACTCCAAGAAACTCGAACTCCAAGCGAATTCCCTTAGGGAGGATAACATCCAGCTAGTCAAGTCCGTGGGTGACCTTACATCCAAGCTAGAAGGGGCTTCGAAAGAGTCCAGGGAATACAAAGAACAAGCTGGTCGATGGAAAGACCACTACCAACAAGCCGTCACATCCGCTAAAGAGAAAAGCCAGGGATTGAAAGACGCCGAGGAGCGGGTGAAAGTCCTCACTGGAGAAAAACTCCGCCTGGAACTGACCATAAAAGAACTCGAGGAGGAAATAAAGCGCCTCAAAGAGCTGCAGACGTTGAACAGTCAAAATGTAGGGCAATTTGGGACAAAATACTTCAAGGAGCTGGAGGACCACTATCGGCGGCTACTGAACGACAGTCAAAAGCGGATCGAGGAGGTGCTGAGGAAGGACGGAGACAGAAAAAATGTGCTCAGAGGGGTGGACACTCTGTTCACAGGAGCGATCCAGGGATTAATTAATATTCATGGTCAAATTAGACAAGCTTATGAGCAACAGTAGTTACGAAAATTCTAATTAAAATAAAATAATAGACAAAACTGTTTGTTTCATCCGTCAGTCGTGGGCTATTTCTAATCGTATTTTATTTACTTCTTGCAAAAGCCCTTCATTGCTCGGTTATCAGTGCTCGTGTCAGGTCGTTAGCAACTAAGCGCATTTCTAGTGAACCTAATCAAACGACGAAGACGTAGACGTATTTGAGCATTTGAAAGAAAACAGGCTCAGTTTTCTTTCAAATGCTCAAATAGTGATGATTGGTCATAACATAACTTTACTGAGTCTGATTTCCTCATGCATCCCATATCTTCGGTGACCCTCACAAGGCCCAAGGCTCTTTATTTCCCACCTGCGACAGGAGATATGGAGAGGGAAACATTTTTTCGCAGTTGGGCCTGGACAGGTGCTATGCGGAGGCTGCCAATGCTGGAATAAATCTAGAAAACCGGAACCTAAGCATTTATGGTTGTCATCACAATGAGGTACAAGCACAGAGTACTCAAAAGCATCTGTGGAGTTGAGCGGGAGGGAACAGTACCTAGAGATTCGTTGCAGTACCTCTTGCAAGGAGGAGTCTGTAATGCCGCTTAACATAACTCAACAAGCGAGGAACAAGTGCGATACGACTTTGTATTTGTCAAGATGTTGGCTGGACTCCCGTAAATCATGTAGAAACTTAGAGAAAATTCCCTTCTTATTTTTGGAGGCGGAGGGGGTAAAATGATAACAGTTATGTTTGGACAATGCTTTTCCTTTAGGAAGTTAACCGGATGGGTGACATTGCAGAGATCCCCGCTGACCTGAACTAAAAGTAAGATGATAATGAAGATGATGACCTATGCTGTTATCGATAAGACGCTGTCAACTTATCAGGAGCCCGGGAGTAGGACTCGTATCTCGCTGTACTTCTGAGTTTGCTCTTCGCTTGAAATACATGTGAAAATGCTTATCTTTATTGGTTTTAAGGCACTAATAGACATTAATTATTCTCTCGTATTAACATTTTAGATAATTTACAATTATGTATTTATTAACGAAATTTTTTCATTATGTTGCATCTGATACAGAATATATTAGAGTTGTGGCTTCTGAAGGAACTGGAGAAGGTGGAGTTGTGGTTTGATCAGAGGATAAGTCAGCGTCGTCATAGTCGGAAGGTGGTAACGTTCGCGGTTCGAAGTCGACTGTTGGGAGGAGATAGTTTTGGGAGGGAATAGGTACCTCAGGAAGGTAGAGGTCGTCGCCTTTGAAGATAAATCCAATGGGAGGATTCTCGAGAAACTCTAGGGATGGGGGGATTCTGGAGGGAACAATGGAAATGTCTACTTTTTCGTGGGAAACGGATGAGTTGAGGTTCATGGAGGAGTTTTGGGAAATTCTAGCAAGTTGACCGAGCGGAAGAGGTGGAGGGAGAGGTGTAGTTGTGGACGTGATAAGCTCAATGGCTGGCTCCTCAGGGCCGTAGGGATTTGGCTTGAGATTATTTTGCACTTGGGCCTGTGGCGAATGAAGAGCGGAGTGGAAGCGAAGTCCAAGGCCGGTAATTACGGATGACGATGTGGTTGTGGAGGGAATTGACGATGCTGTGTATGTAGACGAGAATTGGGGGCGAGTAGTGCTATAGCTTGGCGTAAAGTGTGAAGTTACTGAGAGTCTGATCGGTTGTGGAGTTGTGGTTCCCACAGGGACAGGTTTTGCACAGCAAATGTATCGGTTTCCAGACCTCTCGTATTTGCATTGCTACTTACAAAAGTATTTTAAAACATGGGACATTCTTTTATTCAATAAAAGATTACATACTTCAGGTTATTTACCTTAAACTTGAGTGATTTGGAGGCATCCTCAAAGGAGCGATTCGCCAATCCAGACGTTTCCATAAACGCTCTGTTGTAGCTGTGACATTGAGATAAGCTCAAGCAGAGCTCGGTTCTGGAACAGGACTCCAAAACGTGCAAACTTTGCTTTGATTCCAGCCTGAGCGGGACCGGGGTCGCCCGTCCATCATTTAATTGCTCTGATAATCATATCACGATGTACGAACAGTTTGTAAAATTTCATTGCATTTATGCACTGCGACAATATATATTATATTCACTTATTTATTTTTCATTTTTTTGGATTATGAATTAAGTTAACAAATATTTACAAACAAGAAATTAGTTTTCTGAATATTTCCTCCACCCCTCCATCCCCTCCGAGAGTTAGTTTTATTGTAAAGTTCTTTTTTTTTGTCTTTATTTGCAAGAAGTACTCTTCGTCCATCCTTGGCCACCTATAAAAACAGGCAATTTTGTACAGCTTTCTCATATTGTCCCAAAAAATTTCGTGCAAGTTTTTAGTCTGATTTGATTAGTCTTCAAAAACGTAGCCTCGCAGAAAAAAAGCTATTTTTGGCAATCATGCAAAAAATATGTATCACAATATCAACTGGTTGCATAATCACTACTCAAATATACAAAAATTTCGCACAAGTCATGGCGCTAATTGTTGGGCAATGAGTGGTCAGGTTTTTTATATACAACAGTTTATTTTCGTACAAAACAGAATGAAGTAATTAAAGTGAATAATTGGAGGCTTGTGTGTGGGACTTGCCGTGCAAAAATTATGGAAGAAGAGTGATCTCAACTAACCTGAGTAAGGATTACCAGTTTGTAAATGATTGGTACCGAGTGGTTGGTGACCTTGAGGATGGTGTCCTTTGTCGTGGTGTTGGTGGTGAGCGCCATTTTTGGGCTGCATGTCTGGCCAGGGATCGGTGTANTGTCTGGCCAGGGATCGGTGTAGTTGGGGTCTCGGCAACAAACGCCGACAATGCCGGTCATTGGCTCGGAACAGGACTGGATAATGGAAGAAAATGATTTAAGCCTTTGGGGTGACGTGAAATATTCATGCACAAAACTAGTACGGTGTTGTGGTTTTTAGGGCTTACCATAAGGGCAACACGGTTTAGGCGATCAGCGGCGGATAGCTGAACAGGTTGAGGTTCAATGAGACCTATTCGGGAGCAGTAGTCGTCCTGAACGCACTTCATGGCGGAGGGACAGCCAGGATAAGGGACGGCAGGAGCTTCTTCTTGAGGCCGGCGAGGATTCTGGGGAGGAGAATAGGGCTGCTGAGGGCGGGCAAGTTGAGAGGAAGACTGGGCATTGGACTGATAAGATGGCTTGGCTGGTTGGGGTTGAGATTGAGGACGTTGATAAGCATTTGAAGGCTGATAAGGCGGTTGTGGAGCAGGAGGAGATGGCTGGTAGGGATTTGAAGGTTGATAAGATTGTTGGGAAGATGGCTGGTATTCTGGTTCAGGTGGTGGAGGTTGGTAACCTTGATTTGGAGGCGGTACAGGAGAATAAGGTTGTTGTGGAGATGGCTGTTGAGGCTGTGGTTGAGGGGGAGGTGGTTGGTAACCCTGGTTTGGTGTGGCAATTGGCTGATAAGCTTGTTGCTCTTGACGGGGTGGTTCGTAGTTTTGGTTAGGAGGAGGTACTGGCTCATAATTTGGCTGGTTTTGAGGTGGACTACCGCCACCGTGGCCTTGAGGTCGGTAACTTTGTTGCTGAGGAAGCTCATAATTTGGCTGGTTTTCAGATGGACTACCGCCACCATGGCCTTGAGGTCGGTAACTTTGTTGCTGCGGAAGCTCATAATTCTGGCTGGGAGTTGGAACATTGTTCCTATGACAGTCAGCTTTGTTTCTTAGCTCACAACCTGGCGCCAGCCCTCCAGCTGGAGCACCATCAACTGGTGGATGACCAAACCCACTCTGCTCAAATGTGGGACTATTTGGTTGTTGACCTTGAGCGTTCCACCCTCCAAACTGAGTCTTTTCTGGAGTTTGAGGTGGCAGAGGATCTCGAGTTTCATAAGCTTCAGGCTCTGGCGTATCCTTAATTCCAGGTAACACCGGCCTTGCTTCGGGCTTGACAGGTTGAGGACCTCCAGGTCCAGGATTATTCTCAAATGGAGACACAGCAGCAACCGGGTTCGGTCTACCGGTCGTCGTTGGCCCTCCATTTCCTAAAGCATTGTACCCCGGTCTTTGAGGTGGGAAGCTCCCAAAATTTCCTGGATCAGGATTTCCTCCTCCGGATCCCTGTTTCGGTTCCGACACAACTACTCCAGGATGGCCGGGTGGCTTTCTAAAAGCATTTTGCCCCATCCACCACAAATTCTGCTGTTGTTGCTGCTGCTGCGCCCCTCCTCCTTGACGCTGTGGATAACTTCCTTGCGGTGAACTCTCAACTTCATACTGCGGCAAACTCGTAATTTGTTTCGGTTTACCCCAACCATGTCCTGAATCATCATCCACATCGTATCTCTGACACGTACACCCTCCAATCAAAACACTCGTCACTAACTAACAAGCAACGCACACGTTTCGACACCATTTTTCCTATAAAAAATAAAACTGCAAAAACTCACATTTTTTGAAAACCCTTTACAAATATAATTGTTTCTACACCTGTCCACACTCAAAACTAAACTAACTCGTCTTTTTTTGCAGCTCAGAAAGATTTGGAAAGGGAAGATGAGCAATGTTTTTTACTTTAATCATTTTATCACGAACGCTATTAAACGCGCAGGGTCAACAAGTCCTCCTAAATGATTTCTTGCAACCTTGTTGTTCCCTGTCCAATTGTACAACCCTTTTGCCAACAGAAAACGAACAAACGACAGCTACTGGTTTGCAAATAATTGCTCACTTCGAGCTATTATTACTGTTATTTATTTAATCTTTTGCTAATTATATTTTATGTCCATCTTTAGATTGTCACAAGTTCTTGTCACATGTGTCGTGTGATAAAAGAGGGGGTGTTACGTCAGCGCGCAGTTAATAAAAAAGGATTTTGCAACATGGCATATATCTAACACGTCTTTGCATTTGAAATATTTCGTCTCGCTAGAAATTATTTTAAAACATAAATGAAGGTGTTATATAATTTGCTGTGCTTACCTGCAAAACAAATGTGTATCAGAACGGGAATTAGTTTTTGGGGGTAACTTGATCCAACTTGTCCGGGGAAGTCAGATCTTTGTTATGTTTGCAGATTTGTCTGCGCTATTTCATTTTATAGTCGGATCAAGATTTTTTGCAAGAACGTCATCGGCATCTTTTTTTTTGCAAATTTAAAAAAAACATAGAGAGATATAATGTTGCACGTGTACCTGCAAAATGGTTTAAAGGACCATGAAGCCATTAATACTCTCGAATCTAGAAAACTGTTTTTGGAGATATTTTTAAACCTGGTTTAAACTCTAATATCGAGTTTGAGACTCATTTTCAGAGTTGATAACGTCATCAAATCGTGATCAAAGAATCATTTTCAGTGGGCGCTTCGGACAGCTCATGCAGAAAACGATGACGAAAGTTGAAGAGGAGAACTTTTTAGTTTTTTTATAGCTGGGATTACCATGAGGCACCTAGGGTGCCACTCTTTTAGTTATTTCATTCTCTTGCATTGTATCATTGCGGATGTTACGAGCTTGAACTTGAGGAGTACCTCGAGAGTAGCACAAAAACAAAAATGGTAACAGCAATTAGGGCTACAAAAATTATTGTAAAAAACAGGCAATCATAATCTATTTAGTCACAAAAACAAGAATTTTCTTGGAAACTTTAGGAGGAAGAAGGGATTTTGTCACAACCAAAAGCTCATAAATAAAGTGAGTCAAATTATGCATGTACAGATTTGATACATAATTTGGGGATTAGTCGATCTTTGTGGAAAATAGATGCGATTTCTAGCCAAAAAGCTGCGAATGTCTGATTCTTTGATACAAAATTATTTCTTTGACGTTTTTTTACATGAATTAATTCAGCAACGAATTTCTTTCGAGAGTGACTTTGGTGTTTCATCTGCATATCAGTCTAGGATTTTTTATTAGTTTTTTTTGCTGGTCACGAAAATCACCGCAGGATTTAATAATCGGATCGATGCCCAATCAATGAACCACGTCAGAGTTGAAAACAACGTCATTGCCCAAGAAGATGCACTTATTAGGCACATAATTTTGTATTGATTAATATTTCATGGTGTTCTAGGAAACAACTTTCCGGTTTTTCCATGTATTCACTGATTTAGCATGATTCGCCGTATTTATTTTTGTTATGTACTTTTCATATTTTTATGAATTCATGTAGTTTTGAGTAATCTAAAAGTCATCAGGGAACCAACAAGATTCATAGCGAAGTAATTGAAGAAAGGAGTAACGTTAGATTGGATGAAAATAGCAGGAATTATAAAGTCACACAGCTTGACTAGTAACCCTGGATATATTTATGAATATGAATATTTTAAAATAAATTCATTTTTAGTAAGTTCCACTCGGTTTATTTTTATTCTCTGTCAATAAAGTCAAATGTACGACTAGCCGTTGGCAACAACACTGGTTCTGACTAAACAGCGCCGTTTCTGCGAATAAAGTAATCGCTCGGTAAAAGAAAAAAAACTGCAGCTTATCTAGTGTATGGAGTAGGCATTCTTACACAACGAACTTCAATAGGCCAAAGGCGTTCTAGTTTTAAGTTTTAGACTCCCAAAAATGTATTGGCAAGAAGTCTAAGCACTCAAGTCTGACGGATTGTCTCCTATTCAAAATCTTAGCTCAGGACTCCCTTTAAAAATTTTACTGGACTATTTTAATGATCACATTTTGCAAATCTCTTGATGATTACGATTGTCTGAGCATTCATTTTCAATACTGCGTACCGCGCAAGGTCTTTGGAAAGTAGTGACTACAAACAGTATTCGCAAGCTCTAAATGCCTGTCTTTAATTCGATGACAACAATAAATTGTTTTCCTAAAACGTCGAATGACTTGTAAAGGAGGCACGGGCTGCGTTGAGTGTCTGAAGACAGGTTATTTAGAAAGTGAACATTTTTGTATTGGTCAGATAGCATCGTTGGCCCTTACTTGCTCTGGAGCATACTAGGTCTATCTGACGTAACGCATGCTAAAGAAAATTCAAGTCACTTAAAAACCAAAATGAACGGCACAGCAATTTCATGCTGCTCCAGAATCTGTAACATCTACTTGTTTACAATAACAATCGGGGCGCTGTGCGGGTAGACCTTATAATTAATGGAGTTTCGTTGAATTAGATAGGGGTATGGAAGTAACAGTATTGTGTGCAGAGTTTTTCTTTGGCTTATAAAAGTAGTTTTCATCTTCACATGCAAATCCTGTTTGAAGTCGATAATTTCCAATGCCATTAATGTACTCTTGACAGTAACGCTTTATAAAATTTTCGAAGTTGCTAAAACCGTTGCAAAATAAAATAAATAACCAATTCAAATGAATTTTGCAGGGAGCCCAAAACAAGGTGGCTATTCTCATGTATTCATAGCGGTTGCCTCGGTAAAGAGATATATCAAATTTGCAAGTTAGTGACCTTCCAGTGTGCGTTGTGTCCATCTCCGGGTAGGATGCCTCCCAATTTAAAAACAAAAACCCGCACCTTAAATTTACCACAAGCACGTCGTATGCAAATACTAAGTTTCGAAAATTACTTGCAGCATTATTATGTCTGAAACTATGCCAACTGCGGGTCCAGTTCATACCAAGAAAGTACTATTCTGCTGAAGAAACAAAAACGAATCTAATTACCTGATAAAACAAACACACAAATCCTTTTGTGGGCTTCCTGGTATAATTGGACTGGACGTATGACATAATATGTACATTTAACACCTACCCGATTTGACGGATTCCCTTTCTTCGCAAGAAGCTCATGTCCCCCCTTTTCCTGCTTCAGATTCACAACGAGCTCAAATGTGTACCAAATAACCTACATGTGGCGTAAGCTTTTGTGAAAAGCTCTGCCAGATTTCTCTCGTTTTCTATAAAAAGCTTTTCATGAAACTAAAAGGTTAGCACTACAGTTGCACTACCTTACTTGCTACTAGAAGACGTATTCGTTGATTCTTAGAAGAATATCTTGAGTGCAAAAAATTTTGTTAAGGTTTTATTTCGTAACTTCGTCTTTGTGTACTAGCTTGCCAGCATTTTATTCATCGTACCGGAGACCTGTTGTTTTTAATAACCAAAGTTCAGTGAGTGCTTACTCAAACAAAAAAATCTTTACTTTTACTTTCAGCATACGAGAGGAATACGGCAGAAAACCCAAATTGGGGAACAAGATTTGCTGCCATTCTGCCTCAAGAATAAGTGATGTGAAAACGAGGAAAAAAGTTTTCCCTTCGTCGACTTTTTCATTTGGGAACGTTAGCGTAAAAGTTGTCGATGAACTGGTCAAACCATGTATGCTAATAAGTCTAGCCAATAAATCTGAAACTTTATAGAGTTTTCAGAATCGTTATCCTGTCAAGGCATGTTGGTTCGGCACATTTAGCGTATTTATTCATATGAAAATTTTACGAATGCCGTGTCAAATTTTGCGAAAAACATCTTTCTTGTATGTCTTACTACATTTAATTCTAGATCAGAAGAATTGGTTTGACGAATGTTTTCATGCAATGTTGGGATGTCAGCA
>VICI01004376.1:0-11125 GCA_019593645.1 Akabosia matsudoensis
TATTTGAAGTCAATAAAGATATTTGTACTGAGTGAATGTGCTGCTTCATAACTGTAAAATGAAAAATAGGTAGTATAAACTCCAGTGATGTTTAATATAGACAACAAATTAATGCTACTAAAAGACAAAAATTTCAGTTTGGTCGGAATACACCCGTGGTAATACAGAAAACAACATGCACTGTAAAAAAAATTATACATGCTTTTCATTTCCTACGATGAAAAGACAATAAAGAACAGATTTTATATAAAACTAATTGCGCATAATAAACATAAATTCACATATAAATAGTTGATTTATCGTTAAGGCAACGGAATTATTTGATTATCCAAGTGACTCCCTTTACGAAACGTGTCACTTTTGATTTGTCATGGTGGAGCACAGCAAATTCATAATGTAGTCACGTTTCTCTTCCTGTCAAGAAAAAGAATAAAACTAAACTTGAGAAACAATTTAATTACTCAATATTAACAAATTTATTTTTTTTAAGGGAATTTTCAAAAGAATTTACCTTCACGTTCACGAAATTTTGGCAACCGTAGCAAAGGCCGCTTTCTGGAGGAAGGTCACCATAATCCGAGAGCCTCTGAAATCAGAAAACATGCACTACTGTCGTCCATATATTGTACTGTACCTACATATCAGTTAAACGCATTCATACCTTGCAAAAGAGACATTTGGAAGCAGAAACTTGGACTTGATTAGCTGTTTCAGCGTTGTTGGAGTGCGACTGTAGCTTGCTCCCAATTCTGGTTAGCGTTGAGACCGTGGAAGGATACCCTTTTTGCAAATTTGATATGAAGTCATCACATTGTCTTTCAACCGAATCTATTTTCATTTTACGCTGCAAATTTTTTTTAAAAGAAAGCAAGCAATATTATCAAGCAAGAAGATCAAAGTAAAGTGGTCACAAGTTAAGTCAATGCGTGCTATACCTTCCCATGTCCTTTGCTCGCGATTCCATCCGTACAAACATCCTCTAAGGTTTGTAAGTAAATCCTTAAGTCCTCGTCCGAAAAGTCAACAAGGGGTCTGGCAAGTAGTCGTTCATCATTTCCTTTAGATGTGATTGACTATCGAGTGATAACAATAACATCGAATGCCAAATTTAAAAAAAAAAAAAACACATGAATTTAAATTTTCTTACCATTTCATCTGCAACTTGGCGTCCTCTTCCTAACGACATCATTGTAAACATTTTAACTGCCAATGATGTCTGGTCCTCGGGAAGGAAAACTTTGGAAATGTTTAAACGTTCAGCTATCGAATCTACCAAATTTCTTCTGCAATAATAAAACGTTTCTTTAAATGGGCGTATCATAACAAAATCCTAACAATGTACAAAAAATATTTACTCCATTTACTTTAAAATACTTGTCAAATCCTTATCCTCAGTTTTCGTCTTCAGCATTTTCCGTAACTCGGATAATTCCACATCTAAGCCCTGATCGAACGGCAAAGTTAAAGGGTCAATCGTCGAGGTTGTAAACTTGACCGGCGCTTCTCATCAAATCAAGTTCAATCCCATCCTCTTCCTTTTCGACCAACTGGACGACACGCTTATCTTCACTGCTCGCTAAGGAAATTTCCAAACAGGACGCCAATAAGGGCCATGAGCTCCCACTTGCCTGTTTCGCGTAGTTGGTCCATCTTAACAGTGACCGTAAATGTTGCTTTTGACGACCTTCAACCCCTGGGCTGCCGTTCAGCTCGCTTTCTACAAAAACAAATTATCATCCGTCAAACAATTTGCTGCTCACCAGGTGTCCTAAACTGAGTTCATTTCTTTTGCTTCGTAGCCGTACCTAATAACACCAAAAGAGCAAATTTAAACGGGAACGGCAACTTCCCCGTTCTTCCTACTTCTTCGCTGCCAAACACCATTGCATTCAACGCCAAATTGACGAGTGCCACAGATGACGGGGATCCATCATAGCAGAGAAGCACCCTCTCCGCCGGTCTGAACACTTCCCCAACCGTTCCCTTGGCAGGTCGACCAAATTCAAACAACCGTTTCCGGAAGGTAAACTCGCATCTGTATTTCCAACAAGTACTGCCAACCAACAAAATTCAATTTTAAAATCTTCGTATTTATTTTCATTTGTATCTTCTTTTTTTAAAATTAAACTTAGTACCTGCAATAAAATTTCCTCGCCTTTTTGATAATGACATCTGGAGCCTGGCACTCCGAGCAAGGTCCTAAAGCACCCTTTTCTGTCTCCATAATTACCACATTTAACATTAACTAATCACTCTTTTTTTAAAATCTTACTCAGTAACAGACACCTTTTGTTGTTATCCATCCACAAAAGTGTAAACACACATGGTCCACGAGCACATGACAACAAAACCAAATTTCCTCACAAATTTTCCCATACCCATCTACTCTGTCCCATGTGTATTTACATTTTGCGCGGTTACAACTGGGCTCTATAATCCATATGATCCAGGCTGAAAACAAAGACAAGCCCAGATGCAACAAACATAAAAACAGTTCTCAGAATACATTTTGTTTGGGGCTTGCAATTGAGCCTTTTTTAGCTAGGGGAAAAAATGTATTCAACGATAATCCCTCCAAATGTCAGAAGAACCCTCGTAAAAAAAATTTCTCTGGCTTGGCTCTTTAATCACAAGGGAAAAAAATCTTACTTGTTGCCCGGATAAATTTTCATTCTTTGGTTGAAGCTGAAGCAGAACAGTGGAATCGCCCTTGTCGTTTGTTTTTGTTTTGCTGTTTGTTTAAATTTGGTCGTTACTAAAATTTTACAAGATTTTAATTAAAGATAGGGCAGAGTTTTTTAATTGTTTGTTGATTTTGTTTATAAATAAATTTGTTAATAAATAAAGTATTTTTTTGTGAGTAAATTTGTGTTTTACGAAAATGGTTCAGAAAAAGTTAACAGCAAATTTTAAGCAAACGAGGACTCCGCTGAGGGCCTCGGAAAAGAGAAAACTAGTAAAGTCTGTGAAGGACCTGAGGGATCCTGAAAATGTGACGGATTTGAATTACGAAGATGCAGATCCAAATAGTTTGGAGTTGGTGAGGAAGGCGTTGGACACCTCGTCGCCGCAGAGTCTTCCTGGGCGTGAAGCTCAGATTGAGAGAGTTTATGGATTTTTGAGTTCAAGACTGGCTGATAAGAAGCCTGGAAGCTTGTACATCTCTGGGGCGCCTGGAACAGGGAAAACGGCAGTTGTTAGGTTTACCCTGGATAAGATTGCAGAGGAGAGGAAGGCGGGGGGGAAGAAGAGCTCTCCAGGATTTTACCAAATTTTTGTAAACTGTATGTGTAAGCGATCAGCCAAGGAAATTTATGAAGTTATTTTGGACGCCCCACCCAAGACGAAAGGAGGGAAGTGCTCTCTGAAAGACAAAGTGGAGGAAAAGCTACTCCTCAAGCCAAAGAGCCAAATGATGTAAGAGGAGGAAATTTTTGCTGAAACATATTTGTTTACGAAGTAAATTTGATTTCATTGTTGTAATTTTTTTATTTATTTGGCAGAGTCCTTGTTCTCGACGAAATGGATCAAATCCTCCAAGAAAAGTCAGGATCAAACGAGGTCCTTTATTCTCTATTCGAGTGGGCACGCTCCCCCGACTACCGACTAATTTTGATTGGAATCGCCAATGCCTTGGATTTAACTGTCCGTCATTTACCCTTCCTTAACCTGAACTCGTCCCCCGTGAAACAGGCTCGAGGGGTGCCACAAGTTGACGAGTTCCAGTGTCAAACAATGAATTTTCCTCCGTATCAAAGAGACGACATTGAGAAGATTATCCAGGAAAGGATGGAGCAACTTGGCCAAAGTATCTTCAACGCGGCCGCCATTAAATTTGTCGCTGGGAAGGTTGCAGCCTCGACGGGAGACGCGCGGAAAGCCCTGCATGCCTGTAAAGAGGCCTTAGTCACCGTAGAAAAGCAAGAGCAGCGAAGTGTCCTCCAGGAAACCGATGAGAACGGTATATTTACTTTTTATTCTAATCAAGTTTCCCTTCCCATGCAAGGTACGGATTCAGATCGTTATAACATCAATTCTTGTATTTATCCTCAACAGCTTCTGCTACCCCGTCATTTGGAAGTCCCCCGAAACGCACTTGCGTCCGTAACGACCAAATCGGCATAGTCGCTGTTTCCAAAGCTTTGCAAGTGAAAAAGGACGACGGCCCACTTCCGCTTCAGCAAACAACCATTCTCGCTGCCCTTCTCATGATTATTCCGGAGCGCTCCGAATATGAGGGACCCTCTCGTCGATGGAGTCAACAAACCAATCCCCATGACGACACTGTACAGGGAATACAGGAAGCTGTGCTCTCTCAAGGGGTTCGCATGGATCGAGGAAAGTGAGCTGCCGCTTGTCTGCGAAGTGCTCCAAGACAGGTCCCTTCTGTCCATCGTCAATTCCGGTGGCGGCAAGAAACTCTCAGTCGGAAACAAGAAATTCGGATCTCCGTCCTCTGCAAGTAACAACAAAATTGGAGTTTTCTTTGATCCCAGGGCAACTGAAGCTCTTGTTTTACAGGGCGACACGAAACAAATGTTTGAGTAAATTTGGATCTGTTCAGATTGTGCTAGTAAATTTGCTGCTACTTGTTACCAAGTTTAACTTATTTTCTATTTAAAGATTGTATTATTATATTTGTCTTGTTTACTAACTTGTTCATACGTTAGAAAAAAACAAATTTAGAATTGACCTTTTTTTTGTTCAGGGTTTAGTTCAGACATGTGTTAAGAGAGGAATGTCGTGTTTTGTTGTTTATTTATGCATGTGTATTTATTGTTATGACTGTTTTGTTAACTGTTTAATTGGCTAGAGCCATGTTAATTCAGATTTAAGACTGAAAAAAATCTTAGCTGCAAATTTAGTTGCAGGTGTAAGTTGTATGATTCACGGCTGAATGTGATGCAGCTTTGAACTGACTGATTTTTGGTAGTTCATGTTCATCAAATTTTTGATAATAAATCCAGGTAAAACGCTGGAATGAAAGTAATTTGACCGCTGAGGCTTTACTCATTTCCACAACCAAACATGCTTTTATTTAATATCAATCCCTATTATGGCTTAAACAATGAGTTTAAAAAAGAAAAAAGAAAGACTTTTCATAGAAGCTTGATAATATCTGCCAGATTATCCTGACGTGATAGCAATAATGATAGCATGCAACATACAACGACAAATATATAATAACGACATCTGAAGCCCTATTTCTTTTACAAAAAACTAATTAGGTTTAAAAGTTGTAACACTTGTAATGAGCTATCGTGTCACTGATTGAAGTGAAAGCAATTTCAAAAGATATTGCAAATTTTTCATACACAGTAAAGTAAGAGTACGAGTCGTAACGTACGACATATACGACTGTAGAACCTAGCATTGATTCCGTGCGTAAAATTTGTTGACAAAATTCCATGATAAGCCACAAAATTTTTAAACTTTGGCAACGCTTATTTTCCTTGCCTTGCTAAAATAAAAGAGATTTTTCATGGGAGCATTGGTACAAAAATAGGCAGGATAAGAAAGTCAGTTTTTTCATATTAAAAAATCTCACAAAAGGTAACACGTTGAACAATTAACTTGCGAAAAAGAAAAAAGACATTATTTGTATGAAAAATAGTTAGACAAGAACAATAACGCAATTTCCTTGGAACAAATTATTCCGCTTTAACTATAGGAGCTATGTACATAAAACTATTTCAGAGATAACAGCTCAAAACAAGGATAATATATTTTGGTTTTTCTTTTAAAGCTACAGAAAATTGTGTGTTGACACATGTTACGCATATTTTGGTACAAGAATCTAATTTCAGTTTCCTTTTGCGTGAATATCGGTTACACAGCACTCAAACAATCGTCTTGCTTTTTATTTATTTCTTGAATAGCAGAGGACCCCAGTTCCTCATGCCCGATTTCTTTTTTCATTTATAAACTCATTCAAGGAGTTGACGCTTTACTTTACACGACTGGTTTCCTGACAAATACGAACGTTTTCTCTAAAGGTAATTTTTTTTCCTTAAACTAATGTCTAGATTAACCCTTTATTTTCTCCACACAGCGAAGAGACCAAAGGTCAAAATCATTTTTGGTTAAACCTCAAAAACTCTCGATACAAAAAAATGAAAGATGACGTCTGTGACGCTTTCACCTCGTGGTGCCTTGTCATCTCAATCCTAAAACTTGTCCAACTTATTATATTATAATAACCTCAACCTGTCTGTAATACTCTTTTTTCTCATCAATTTCTTGCCCGTAAAATTCTATCAAATATTTTTAGTTTGATGACTCTGCCTTTTAGAGATCAACTCTACAGAGGAAATGTGAAAAACTAAAACGGGCCGAGTATAATTTTCTTGCCAAAAAAATGTTTCATATTTATATAAACAGCGTGTGCTTAATCGTAAAAATTTGTGTACTAAAAACTATCTTATTTTTCCGCAAGGATGATGAACGAATGACATGCGTCCTGCACAAATTTTGCTTGCTTATCCATAATTATGCATTACAATAATACACTTTTTTAATGAATGACATTTGTTGTTTGTATCGAGAAAAAAAACGGATAGAAATTGGCTACTCATGTAGACCACTTTCTTTTTTTTCTGTTTTAGTAATAAAATGTAGCCTACCCTAAACAACACTCAAATTTAAAATTGTCTACAAATTTCTATTATAAAATATTACTGCTTATTCATTATTCACAAACTTTTTTGATCTAGTGTTGTATTTAGCACGTTTCCAGGCGTTGTAAATAACCTTGTTTCAGGGTATAGTGTTGAGTGGGAGTGAGACTTTTTTGAAAATCACGCGTGCAGTTTTTCTAAGCACGGGCGTGCAATGCTAATTTTCTTCAAAGCACAATTACGCTCACTGTGTAATAGTTAGCCTAATTATTTATGTTACTTTAATTCGAATATTTTTTGTGTGCATAACCCTACTCAAACGGAACATTTTCAACTTTCTCTTTACCCTTTTTTTATATTTCAATTTCCGTGTTGTTGAAAAACAACTGACGAATAAGAAATCTACTTTGGATGGTTAGTATGAAAAAAAAAAGCAAAATGCGCCTGGCATTCTGCTTATTTTGTTTTTAGTTTCCAGCCTCTGATAAGTCTACGTATATCAAGTTTTCTTTGGTAACGCTAATGTATAGTTTCTTGCAACTTAACTGTATAGAAAAAACCAAGCGTTTTCGTTCTTGTTGTAATGGAAATATTCTGTTTTTTAAGGAGTACATCAAATTTGATTATTAAAATCTTATACAAATTTACCTNTTTCTTGCAACTTAACTGTATAGAAAAAACCAAGCGTTTTCGTTCTTGTTGTAATGGAAATATTCTGTTTTTTAAGGAGTACATCAAATTTGATTATTAAAATCTTATACAAATTTACCTAATTTTTTTGTTGACTGTGTACCTCTGGCTATGATTCGACTATTAATAAATTTGACTCTTTTTGTTAAATGCGACACTCGATGCCAGCTCAAAGTGGAAAGCGAAAGTTTTTTAAAATAAAATGTTTTTTTAGATATAAACGGAGTAGACTGATACAAAAATGCAAGTTTCCGGGTTTTCACAGAGTAAGAAAAATGGAATACAGAGATGAACCAGAAGATGATTTTAAAAATCGAAATTGTACTTGACTTTGGTGATGAATGATAGTTTTTCGTAGTGTTTTAAGAATACCTTAAACAACTAGACGCGCGTTAAGAGGTGGAAAAATTGATACAAGAATTTGATTTTCGCGATAGAATCATGGCGACAGTGTTTACGCCAAGTTGCGTACGGAGTAACCTTTTTTTTCCTTTCATTGTTTTCGTTATTATTGCAAGTTCTCTTCTTGTGGACTGGGTTGTGGTGATTGCTGCGAGTTGCTGGGATTGTTTTGGCCATTTTCAAAGATGAAGTAGAGCGACTGTCGTCTCATACCGGATATCACACCGCGGGAGCTTCTTCGATAGTCGGAAAGCGGAGATCAGGGTCCCGACGTTGTGGTCGGTGTCGTTCCGAACAATGAGTATTCCCCGGATCCACCTGTTGAGCGGGAGATTTGACTAGGAAACAGGGATCCCCCACCGTTAGGCCCTCCCACTACTGATGGGGGAGAAACGCCGAGGCGCGTTAGCTGGGGGCAAGGCGGTCCCGGGATCAGTCCGAATGAAGGGTCCATCCCTCCTGTGAATGGAACTCGGAGTGATTGAGAGCTTGAGGCTTGCATGGATTCCAGCGGCATGCCTGGGACAGCGTCGGGGTCCGTACCACAGGTGGTTAGCACAACACCTTGACAAACAAATTAAACAAATCTTGGATCATGACTATTTCATTGTTAGCATATATGTAAAGGGGCCTGCGTTGCCATGGTTTTTAAAGGAATTCCTACCTGGCATTGTATCTGATGGGGGCCATAGCGCTGTGGTCTGTGGCTCCTCCGAATCTAGTTCCCCATACTCCCCACGAGACTCCTCAAGAGTAAGAAGATTCGTTGGAGTTGGAGGTTTTGTTGAGAGCAAATTTATTGCGTTGATCAGCCCGTAGTCGTAGTCGGGCGACTCTGATTTCTTTGAGGACTCAGATGAGGAGTGCTGTGAAATTGACGACGACGCTGGAACCGACCATCGACGACTTGTGAACCCTGACGCCCCATAGCTCATGCTCATGGGCGAGCTGAGACTCGGACAGTTTCCTCCACTTGACCCATAGCTTCCCATTCCACTGAGACAACTACTTCCTGTACCACTGTGGCTGCTACCACCACTCGTGGCACTCGCGTTGCTATACGCCGACCAGCGACGAAATAAATTTGGCTGAAGTGAGCCGTCCCCGTAGGGCATCATTGGGCTCGGCGGCTGGGAAGGAGTAAACTTGACTGATGGAGTGCTCTCGAAAATACTTGACGTTCGAGATCGTCCCCCAAATCCGTAGTAGTGGCTATGATGATGCCCCATTCCCGGAGATGGGGACGAGCTTCGCGAGGATATCGACGACATTCCGGAAATACTGCTTCGGGGAAGACTGAACGCACTCAAGCAGCTTTCTGTACTCTCACGTCGGTCGGCGGACATGGAGGAGGAGGAGAATGATGCAAGCGTCGGGGATCTTGCCATGTGCGTGTCGGGACTTCGCAATGGACCTCCGTGAGAACCAGCCTGGGAGGATGCACATGACAAGTAGAGCTGACAAAACCGCCACTGGATTTGAAAAAAGGCAGAGAAGCATGATCGAAAGACCTGCAATCAATCAACATCATTTAAATTTGCCCAGATTCGAGTAGCATTGCTTGTTCTTTTTTGTTTTTGGCTGGAATTAACCGTACATCATAAGTGCTGCTGGACTGGATTGTGTTGGGATCCTTCATGACGCCCTGCACTGTCTCCTGGAGAAGAGGGAGGAGCTCGGAAATGAGGGAGTTTGTGTCTGCCGTGGCAACTTTGTGAGCCAGCTCCCAGGTTGCCACTGACTGACTGAGCATATCACTATCAAGCGTGCCTGACGACGAAGAAGCCCCCGCGATGTTTGACCCCCCTCCAGTATGTTGGGACAAAAGTCGCTCAAAGTTTTTCGACAAGGTTACTCCACACTCGCATAACACCTCCAAACTCTATTGAACAAATACAAATTTCCCTGTGACGTCTTATAAAATAGCATAAATTTGGGTACCAAGTTTTATTCACATTACCTTGATGTACGCAGAGAGGTTACGGATCATCTCGTGTAAACTTTGAAGAGCCATGATTAAAAATTTATTTTTAAACTAGATTGTTTATCTTAAGCACACAAATGAAAGAATCAGGATGGTTCCTTGCGTAAACTGTTGCAGTTGTAAAGCTAATCCAAATTTCTAAAACGAGTTCCACTCACGTCGTGATTTCTTCTCTTTTTTAACTGTATCCGAGACTAGTTATTGTTGATAAAAACACAAAATTCTACCTCTCATTGAGCCTTATTCGTTTCCAAATACTGATTTACAACAGACCATTATTTGTAGAAAAATAACCTCTAACATTAAGCCCACGTTATTAAGACTTGAACATCTTTAGTCACTAAGTAAACTAATGAAATAAATTTGACACAACGCTTTGAGAGGAAATATCGTCAAAAATTGGTTAAGGCTAAACTAGTGCTCCTAAGAAGTGTGCACATTTTTTCCCCAAAGATCCGTACAAATTTATGATTTCTCTCACTGCAAACCTGTTAAAAATCCAAGCAATACTGAGTCACCACAAATTTGTTTATCAACTGAAACAAAACTGGCCATTAACTTACAAGATGTAAATAGCAACTGTCCGAAATCTGGAGGAGGGACCGAAACAAACAATCGTTGGATTAGACTCTCTCGACTTGTCTTGTTTACTTGGACACAGGATAACCTCAACCTTGCCGTGCGTAGTTATACTCCTTCGTTGCAACCGTGGTTGACCACTAATTAAATCACTCCTAGCGATGACGATCACCTTCCCAAAGATGAACTTGTGACCATCAGATCGACAAAACAAGTTTCGCCAGTGTTTTCCAATGCTTTTCCGTGTCCACCACATTTTCCTCGCCCAACGGGTGGCTTCATCCCATCCAAAAATAAAAATGGACAGCTCAGTATTAAAACAAAAATAAACCTAAACTGGAGCCTTTTTTTTGTTATTCCTCCCCGGACTGAATCCACCAAATCCGTGTCCTTCCCTCGTGTAAATGTCAGACTGGCAATCAAACACAAAAAAAACTCTCTCAATCTACGAAATATAATAAATAAAACGTAATAAAACATGATCTCCTCTAATGAGCATTTATATTTTCTATTGTTTATTATGGCTTACTCCTCGCCTAAATCCTCTCCACGCCTAAATCCAAATCCAAACAAGAACAACCCCAAAGAAGCTCCAGACCACACACACACGTGTGTCACCAAAACAAGACTTTATCCAGCTGTTTGCACATCACTTAAAAAAATTGTCCTTTTCTTCTCCAGAGTTACCTCACAACTGAACTGAAAATAATTAATTTCTAAAAAAAACTGCTGTATTTCCCCTCCACAACGTTGCAATTTATCCTCCTCAATTTTATATTAGCTGCTCACCACCGTCGCCACAAATAATAACAATAATAATAGTAGACTAAAAATGGCCAATCTGTTGCTATCT
>VICI01004377.1:0-11124 GCA_019593645.1 Akabosia matsudoensis
TACTAATGCCTTTAAATCAATGACAATTCGATCCCAGCATTTTTGTATTTCCGGAAACTCGGGAAACTTTGAGTACAGTTCCATCCACTTTTCTTCACACTCCACCAAGTACGCTGCGACAGGCTTATCTGAAATAATTTTTAACATCAAATTGACAAGTCCTGACGTAGCATAGCAAGATGAAAGGAAGGCAGGCATGGAAATGTCCACGATCTTGCGTATCCCGATTCCTCCTTTGTTGATTGGGAGGGTTGCTTGAATGTGGGAGAGATCATCCAAACTTGAATTGAAAAGATGTTCCATTGCCATCTTTATTCTTTCGTCAAAATAATTTAGAAGATCAACGTATTTCCAGATGGGGGCAGTTCTTAGGATGTAGATGAGTTTAGGAACTGCGAAACAGTGTTTCAGGAGATAATAACTAATATGGTGCGATTTTATCTCTTTCAAACGTTCCAGCAGTAAAAAGACTTCTTCAATTTTTTTCATAAAACATTCCCGAATGCAATTGGTTGATATAGGAGTTCCAAGTAATGTTAGTTGAGTAACCCATTTGATACCGGGAGATAAAGTGTTGAATTTCTCTCGAAGTAGAGGAGAAATGTCCGTACAACAATAAATTTCACATTTATCTGGGTTTATGCTCAAACCGATATCTTTGCATTTTGAAATTATTCTGTTGAAGTCTTCTAGTACAGTTTCTGGGTCTCCGGCCAAGGTTCCATCATCTAGGTAAAACAGCACCAATTCGGATATGAGATTAATTATTGTATCTTGCAATGCGAGACAGAAAAGTAATGGTCCTGCCGGATCGCCCTGCTGGATTGAATCCGATTTGATTCTCCAACTTTTGAAAAAAATTGTCGTACTCGAAGAGTATGCTTGCCAAAAATATCTCAGTAATGACGGTGCCCATATTTTCACGCTGATTAGAATTGCTTGTCGGGACACACAATTGAATGCATTCTTAAAGTCAATTTTAAGAATGATTTTGTTGGAATGTTTGTTGTCATCGATGAAGGTTCGAACGGCATGAACTATGGCTTCACATCCGCCTCTGGTTGCAAATCCAAGCTGTAGAGGACGAAGCATTTCCCCAATTTTCGAGCTGACAGAGTAGCAAGCCAGTTTTGATATTAATCGGCGAAAAGTGTTCCCCACAGCTATAGTTAGGATACCTCCATCTTTTTTCCGTAGTGCACACATATTGGCTCCAAAAAACACATGGCGAATGTCGTCTCGAATGTTCCCTTGTAATACGAAATTACAAAATGCAGTTAGGGCCTTGATGAGTTTGAGACCTGCATCTCCATTGGCAAGCGATGTCATATCTTTTAAGTGTTGCCCCCGAATGCCGTCTAGACCGGAACTGGAACCATTGGGAAAGCTTGAAATTGTTCGAATCACATCCTCATCTTTCACTACAACCGCTGTAGAAGTGGTAACATCGCTCTCTGTGACCGTAAGTGTAACATTTTCCTGTGGCGGGTGCTTATCCAATAGTATCTTGAATGTATCGTAAGTTTCAGGAGCAAGTACATCAGATGATGATAGTAATTTAACTGCTCCTCTAATGTCACCTTCAGAAATTTTGGATTCAACTCGCCGAGATAGGTTTATTTTAGATTTTTTAACTTCACATTGCCTCGTCGGATTTCCAGCGATATTTTGCTTGACGAGTCTGGCTAACGATTTGTTGCTTTTCTCTGGGACACATAAGCAAATGAATGCAAACGAGAAAAGAGCTGTCCAAGAAGGTATGTCATTTTTACTGACACACTGATTCAGGAGATGAGACAAGTGTAAGGCTGCAGAGTACCGTGCACCCTTGGGGATCCGCTTTAGAACTTTTGTGTTCTGTTTCTCGGTCACTAACATTTCAACCATGTTTTCGACTGAATTGTTTTCTTCCGCTGGTTTTTCATCTTTATGAATGCGTCTCATGTGAATCTTTAACCCTCTCTCGCCACAGTATAATTTGGATTTGTCTGGACAAATTGGACACGGTCTCATGTCGTGAAGTTAGCATGGCCATGAAAGCTTAACTATTGTGACCATAGATTAACAAATAAAAATAATAGATAATAATAGTAAAAGATTGTGACTATGAAAATTACTACGTTTTGGGAAACAGTCAACATGTGAAAGTAACGGAAATTTTCAGAAAAGCCTATCAATTCGTATATGAATTAGAGGGTCGCGAGGTAAATCTTATGATGAAAAAAAGGACCGTCTCCCAACGTTGGATTAACTTAACGATTGATTTCTGATTTTAGAACCTAAAAAAGAAACAACCCTTCATTGATTAAGAATAGTTTTTGTTCCAGAAAGACCAGAAATTATTCCAAGAGTAAAACTTGCTGAAGTTGCTTCTTTGAGTAAAATCCAGCAGCCATAATTTTATAACGAAATGCAGCCGGATATGTTTGGGGTAATATAAGTCAATCCTATTTGAAAAATATAACACTCCGCATGGGGTTTTAAATGTGAGTAAAATCGTGTGTAGTTTTTGAAAGGCCATTCTTCAAAAATCTCGTTTTATGGTCACAAGCTCCCTATCGACATGTGTCAATGAATAAGAACGAACGAGAAGGAAATTCTTGGCAGCAGTCAGTAGAGGAAATGGACGGACTTCTTACTACAGTGATCATGGACAAACGTTCCAGTCGGTACATCTTTTACAGAACACCTCATGTGACATTTGAGATTTTTAAGCAGAACGATCTTGCTATTTTCTACAAAAGACTTTGTGTACAACGAGGAAACTGTTGTTTTATACATTGTTCTGACGATTTCTTGTGCTGAATTCCTGCTAGGATGCAGGAAATCAAGGCGTTCAATATATGAAGTGTGATTATTTCTGGGTTATGTCATACCACGACTTTGTATTAAATGGTGCCCAAGCACATGTTCATTGCTCTTCCTTACATAGTTTCTCATATGTCATTGTCGTTTTACGTGGTCAATCGTCACATCCGGGTCAAAACATATCCTTTTGGAATTGACCGATTTCATCATCTCATTTGAAGTCGAATTAAAGGAAATAGTCTCGCAAGTAAAACCGGAAGCATGGCCTAACTTTTACTGTTCCTTATACAATTCCACATGTTCAATATTCAATGCATATATATATTCAAAACCTTTGCAATATCCGTTTACAGAGTGACGTCAAAGTGTCTTTCATATAAAACCTCAAAACGAGCTCACAAAGTTTTAGTAGTAGTTGTTGTATGATATAGCCTAAACACTTCCAAGGACCCCAATGATCACTGCAACTTCAACTTGTAATTCTGTTTCCAAAAATGTTTGCCAATATCAAAAGGAACTGTATTTTCATCGTAATGATTTCCAGGATTAATTTAAAGTAATTGGCAACCATGACGAAATCACTTCAGAAGCACTTAAATTACAAGCCAGTCAAAGCCGAGTAGAAATGTAACATGTAGTTACGTATTAATTTTGTTTGCCCGGAGCATTGTAACAGTAACAGTGCCGCATTCTAAATGAATACATTTGATTATTGTACAATAATGAGCCACAGAAAAGCTTAATTATAATATTAGAACTTTTCAACTTTGCAGATCAGCCTCGTTACCTTTGTCGGAAGTTTTCATATTTTACAAAGAATGTTTTCGTTATTTTACTTGGTTTTCAAAAATGCAAGAAATAGTAAAACAGCTGCATTGTTTTGTGGAAACGTCTCAGGTAAATCGTCAATCCAAATTGTCTTTAGTTGTAAATGTTTTTCCTGCATTCTTCTAAACCCATTCCAAAATCCTCCTGCGATTACGTAACGCTTTTACAGACGTGAGAATATTCCGAACGTGAGACTTGCCATGTGTGTAGATCTTGTTGTTACACGATTAGCATGTTCAAGTTAACCATGTTTCAATGTTTCCTGTAAAACTCCACTCCGAAACCATCAACAAAAATAAATACATAGTGTTTTTAGTGAAATTCTGGTTGCAGATTTTGCTGGCGGGCACTTTTATGGCGGTGTGTGGTAACCCAAAAACGCGAGATGAAGAAACTGTTTCTTTTCTCTGTAGGCAACTTGAGATTCCACCACAACTTGCCCACTTCGTGTAACCGTTCCTGTGCCAATCTTGCGGTGAAAGCGTTTATATAACGTGTTGGCCGTGATAGATAAGCCTCCGGCTTAAATGATAACAACAAGTAAACCATGAAATTCGTATATATCGCACCGTGCCTACACTTTTATGAACAACTTTTCAGCTGAAGGGGAGCTAAAGAGAAAAAAAACCACACTGAAGGAAACCTTCTTCGTTACGATGAAAAATAGAGTCGCTAAGGAAACCAAGAAACAAGATGTCACATCTTGTTTGATCCATTTAAATTCGTAATCCACCCCCGTTTCAAGAAAAAAAAGCTTCCACAAAACTACAAACCATGTTCGTGGTTTTTTCTCTCTCACTCGCTAATGTATCCCTACCTCGGGATTTGCACATCTAATCTAATCAAAATCAATCGCTTTCAATTCCGCCTACAGCGTCTAGCAGATCGATTTGTAGGTACTTCATATATATTGGTTCGTCAATCTTACTATGTTGACAATTGTTACCATACAATGACAAGAGAATGCTGCATTATCTCAACTGCAAACACCACATTCATGCGAGTTCTCTCTCACAAACGATACAATAAGGACACAATTGTTTGGTTTGAGGTGGTTTTTTTGGGACAGAAAAGAATTGGTACCAAGGACAATTTTTTTTCAGACTTGAGCCAATCAAATAATTTATTTTCATTGTCGAAGAAATTTTGTTGTTGCATCGTTATTATCAATTTACTTTCAATCCTGGAGAGTTATCAGCGTGACTTGCTCATCAGCAAAAGAATGGAACAGTTTTTTTATCAATATTCCTTACCCATGAAAGAGAATGCTGCATTATCTCAACTGCAAACACCACATTCATGCGAGTTCTCTCTCACAAACGATACAATAAGGATACAATTGTTTGGTTTTAGGTGTTTTTTTCGGGACAGAAAAGAATTGGTATCAAGGACAATTTTTTTTCAGACTTGAGCCAATCAAATAATTTATTTTCATTCTCGAAGAAATTTTGTTGTTGCATCGTTATTATCAATTTACTTTCAATCCTGGAGAGTTATCAGCGTGACTTGCTCATCAGCAAAAGAATGGAACAGTTTTTTTATCAATATTCCTTACTCATGCTCCAATAACTGAGGCGATTCGCTTGTAAAGAATTTTACAACAACTTACATTATAAACCAGTTCCTCATTTTTTTCTCTCTTTTGTGCAACAAAATGGAAGAAAGGGCGAATTAAAATAATGGGACTTATTTAACGAAGCTTATCTTTCTGTGCCTCCAATAAGTTGCAGAGACTTTAAAAAACATATAAGAAGCGAAAATAGTTTACAGTGCTATTATTAATGGCTCTCATAGATTTTATAAAAAATATAAATTCACTAATGATCCTGTCCCCTGTGTTTTTTTTCTTGAAGATGGAGACTCAAGAATCAATATATGTTGGGCTGGATATATATACCATGCCATCTTGCTTTACGCTTATTTGGACTTTGAACTGCCAATACACCTGATGCAGTATAAATATAGATTTTAAGTCATTTCCGATTTGATGCTTGACTATTATTTTCTGGAAATGCGTCCCAAGTAAGCTTCATTACATATACGGTTTGCTCTGTATTAGTAATCTTGCTTGTGTAATCTATGCTCACATCACCATTTCAACTTTCTCTTTCAATCCCTCCCGTCTTTGTGGACCAATATAGTTCCTAACTAAGGGTGAAAATATACATAGGAGAAAAAAAAAGTTGATCAACAAAAGCGAACGCATAACTTTTTGCCGCATCAAGACTTGAAAGTTAGTCTTTGGGACTGTTCCAGATCCAGACTAAATCATTTATGTCGACTTTCGTTGTCATTCCTCTGCTTTTTTGTGCTTTTTAAACGAGTCGAGAAAACGGGAGGAGTGAATACAATGTAGTGTATTGCGTCATTATGGCATTGTCCTGATATCATCTTCATACAGAAAGAATATAAAAGCTCATTACAATAATCTTTCTTCGTCTCCCCCTATTCATTATTTCCCCTCGCGCTTCACCAACATTTTAATGAGTTCAACGTGAAAGAAGATAATAAAATTGGTGACATTATAAGTATCGACCCTTTAGATGTATATGGATGTTAAATATAAGAAAAGAGTAACAACGTTAAATATTTCTGGTGTGCGAATAGCATGTAGACCAAAATTGTAGCCAGTTAGTGATGAATTTTTCCAATGCATTTATTTACCAGACTTTATTTGTTCTACCTCGTTGTTTTCGCGGCTGACTTGACGAAAGTTCAGGGTTACTCTACTCCGTAAAGAAGAGGAGGACAATAGCTGTAAATTGATTTTTATAGGAGGCACGAGCACGATAAACCGGTTAGCTAGGTTGGAAGTATTAGTTAAAACGAATATCTGGCGAAATTGGAAATCGAGTGAACCAGAAGAAAGGCGGACACAGATCTAAGAATCCAGTGCAGTGGACTAAAAGAATCAAAATAGGGGCAAGTAGAGAAAACTATTCAAGTGGAGACGCAAGCGATGAATAAAAACTAGCAGTTCTTTCCCTTCTCGTCGGGCTTCATTTCGGAGAAGAAAGCGTGCCTACATATTCAAGGTTTTTCTTTCACTATCATCTTGAAAGTGCAATGACATCGCACCTGACTTTCATGCGTTTGTCGAATCGTGAGTTCTCTCTCAAATTTGAACCAATTTTTGGAATACGTACTTTTTTTTGTTCCTTTCGGAAACAGATGACAGGGAAGGGACGACGTAGCGGGCAATTTTCCCCTGCCGTCTTCGTTTGCATTCCATCTATTCAATGGATCGGACATGGAGATAGCACGATTCTTCAGTAAACTTCCGTAGGCATCCTTTTTCAAACACGGGCAATAACTTAGCAGCACTTTTCCTCCTCAGCGATCTTCTATGAATCGCATCACATTTACATCCCTTTCTCCTGTTCCTACGCAAATTCACTGTATCTATCCTATCTGTATTTTGGCGATGTTTCTCTGGAATGCTCAGGTAAACATGCTCAATACTTTTAAAAACAAATTCAGAAATAAAATGTTATATCTTGCATGGCCATAGAATCTTCCTCGACTTGTTTTATTCGCATCAAATAATATTTATTTGTACTGTAAATTTTCATCATAAAAGTTTATCCCAATGCCAGTTAACGGTAAAAATAGTTCATACACGCTATGCATGCAAGTAAAAGGCATGTATTTAGTTTCGTCCAATGCAAAAAATGTTTATATGCGAAGGAATTTTCTTTTGTAAATTTT
Organism: Akabosia matsudoensis; assembly: GCA_019593645.1. Lineage (NCBI taxonomy): Eukaryota > Metazoa > Arthropoda > Collembola > Entomobryomorpha > Paronellidae > Akabosia > Akabosia matsudoensis. The sequence goes on from VICI01004377.1 coordinate 7,345, forward strand.
ATAGAGCTAATCTCAATTCTCAATGTATTACGAGGGTGGATTCAGGGATCATGAAAACTCGTCTACATCACTCACATATTCCTAACAAAGCAAATAAACTTTGAGTTCACTTTGCATTCCAATGTTTTCTCCTGATGGAAGAGGCATGAAAAGAAAGTTCAAACTACTTTTTAGATTTTTCACCATTTTTTGTTTCCTGAAATAAAAAAGGATGAAGAAAAAAACCTTTGGAAAGTTACTTTTGGCTTTTCTTGTATCGTATCGCTGATCAGCATTAGAATAAGCACACTTGACGGTAACGAAAAGTTTTAAGGTGGAAGATGCTACATACTGATATTATGTAGGGACTCGGTTATGCATGATTTCTATTAAAAGGCATACATAATGTAAGGAGCGGAAACGAAAACATTTTTACAAAAAAACTGCGAGCGGTAGCCGGATTTTCCGCACCCATTTTCATCGACTACCAGCATTGTACTCTATCTAGATTTTGTTAATCCTGTTTCTCAACGGAACAATGAAATTTGAATTAAGACGAAGCATAGCATTCAACATTGCCAACGTTTGTCCTTGGTCTCATCAGTCTCTTCAGGGAGTGGGTATGAACATTCTTGGAAGCCGGTAGGCTTAACAACTTCAGGTAGAAAATGGATGTAACCTAAAACGGGGCATTACAAAAGAGTGCGTCTCGAGTGTCTCAAGAGAGAGACCTCTTCCAGAAAGAGAAAAAAACCTTTTCAAACTTTCCACCCTCCGTTTCAGCAAGTCCGATTATTTTAATATTGATTCCTCACTTATTATATGTCAGCAGATTTGAAGACTTTCTCATAGGGCTATTGAGTTCCACAAAAAGTAGAGAACATTCTATGGATTTAAACATTACTTCGAAATTCGCAGCAAGAATAACAAACGAGTCAAGCATTTTTGCTTATACGAGAGAACGTAAACTTTGTTGTCCTTATACTACTATATGTACCTACCCGCATACGGAAAAAGGCCTTCTAGTATTCTATCAGTGGCTATCAAATGAACAAACGAACGCATTCATGTCCTCCTTACATCTCATTATTACGTATTTTCACAAAATAAATCTTCTGACAATGATCATGTTCATACTTTTTGAATATACTAAAGGTTGTGCGCAACCTTTATCCATCATGGATGTTGATGAGCCTCCAAGATAAAAGAAACAAACCTCTACTTAGTGTATACGTAAAAATCGTATCTTTATTTTCTCGCTAGTCTACGGTGTGTACATTCGCGAAACCTTGTTCTGAGCAAATCCCAACAGCAACAGCATCACTAGAAAAAACAACTTCACTTTTCACTCTAGTTTATCTCATTCTCGGACCACTCTGGTGTATTTACCCTAGGCTGTCTTTAGACTAATAAGCCCTTCCAAACTGCTACCATGTTTAACAAACATCTCAACATCAGACGCTAAAAGGGTACTCTCAAGTTAAGTGGCATTGTCGGTGTTTTTGTTCATCGGCTCGAGGACTATCACAGATCTATTGTGCTTTGTTAATTAGTTCTGCATTAGTAACAGTCGGGTATCAATGTCCTCTATAATTATCCATCTGCCTAATTGTAACTAAAATACATTGGCAGTACACCATGAATCTTGTGTGAGCATGACAAATTCCGCATTGATTTTTGGAAAATATAAAATAATTTGGGAAACGAAATATTTTCCAAATCTTCAATGCACCATATCGAATGATGAAAATGAGAGCTCTCTACTGGCAAAGCAACCGACAGACTGCAGTACGAAGCGCAGCCCTTGTTTACTAAACTTATAATTTAGATTTATTTATTTTTTGTCTCTGTATGTTTCGCCTTTCCATTTTCGACTGGAAAACTTTTTCCATTTCGTTGAATTTAAGATAGTTGTTCTGTCCTTAAGCCAACTCTCCTCAAAAGTGTATTAAGATACTCTGACCGTGTTCAGTTACCCGAGGTAAAAGTGGTGAAAGTAAAACCCGCTTGTGCGTGGCCTTCCTCTATAAATGTCCATACGCTTTGGTCATCTCAAGCCGGGTTACAATAGGGATAAAATGTGTCATCATGGTAAATAGCCCGTGTGACTGTTCAGAACTAGTATGTCCACCGCTTTTTCTGTTACTCTTTTTTTATCTATTATTACGCAACGTGTCAGTTTCCGCCTTGAAACCTATTTTGAATTCCTTACGGTTATTATTATGTCGTATTCTCCTTTATCCAGAGCCAAGACATTTTCGATGCACACAAAGCCCAACAATTGCTCTCCATTAAACTTTTTCCGTTTGAAAACGTTCCTTACAATCTATCCATGAAGATTTAGGAATGACAATAAAGGTGTATAAAAGTTTAGCTGAGTTGGATTTTGTTTGTTTTCTGTTTGTTTGAGAACAGTGAAATAACAGTTGTAATGGTTATCGTTATTACAAATCATTAGCATCCTTCTCATTGTGCTAGACAGTCTTTTTGTGCAAAACTATAGGAAAAAAAGTCGAGCCTATATCGGGATGCATACGATACGGTGATTAATTCCGCTGATTTCCTTCACTTTGTCTTTCTCTATTCCCCTTCGAACAACGTCCATCTACCTAAGTCCATGAAGAGACAGGATGAGCGAGCAGTGTTGCAATTGGTGAAGTTTAGATGAATCATTCCAAGCCATTAGGCATCTATTCTTTTCAATGACAATCCTCTCATTTGTTTGCCTCCTTCTGTAGCTGAGAGTGCTTCTCTCGTATCTCTCGTGATTCCGTGGAAATGCAAATCATAAAATTACAGCTTTTCATCAAACAAAGCCTATCATGCCCATCCTCCGAGTTATCTAATTCTGCTCAAGTGATGTAAAAAGTGGTGGTATGTGATTGAAAAAGGAAATGTACCGGACATGGGTATAACCAAATTTTCACCAGGGGAATTTTATAGACCAACCAATTACATGGGTTATCACGGGAAGCACGGAAAATACGTATTTTCATTTAGATATTCAATTGCACCGTTTTGGGTACATTAAATTCAATTGGGTTTGAAGGACTGCATTGTAGAATAACACGACGCAGAGGAACACGTTGTGCATTGGTTTGTTGTATTTGCCAGAGCACTACTCCCTGAAAATATAGTTTGCGAGGTGTGCGACATGAGATTTAAAGTATAAAAACCCAAGCGAGAAACATAATAGGAAAAGTTTTTCAAAACTTCTTATGGCTCGGTTGAGTATACAGAAAGACGATATCTAATACAACGAGATGTTATAGAGGAAAAGCCAGTTTTAGGAAAAAGCACGTTATGAAAAAGGAAATGACAAGGGAGGATTAATTAAACCCAATTTAGTCGCCTGGGTAAATGTTTTCTCTGTAAACTCTTCCTCTCTCCCTACATCAGTCTATAAAATAATACTGCTGCAGCTGTTGCCTCATTTCTAGTTTTTTAAAGTCTTACAGACGGTACCATTTTTTTACTCAATACTTCGCGGTTTCCTCGGTAAGAGTTACAGCATAACAATGGAAGTTCATTGTTCAGCAGCTTCGTTTCTGGGAATATGTTGCAAAATTCATAACTCAAAATATGTACATCCTCGAGGCAAAATGAAAGAGTTATTTTTTTTAACAAAGCCGAAGTTCAGCTAATAAGAATTCTCATTGAAAGTATAGACTACGCACAGATACGAGACTCGCGTAAATACCAAGGCAACAGTCATAGATGCAGATGCAGTTTTTCTTGTTCGAGTGTCTCGTGTGTCGTGTGTAAATCTGTTTACTCAACTGCGTATACGTAAGTTACATA
>VICI01004378.1:0-11123 GCA_019593645.1 Akabosia matsudoensis
AAAAAAAAATCCTCCTGAGTCGGGCACACTATCATTATTACAAGGGAAAGTTAGTACAACCGCTTAAAAATGTGAGTGCACTTGGAAAAGTTTCACTGATGTAGAGAGGCGTTGCATGTTTTTAGTCTGTTCGGCTGGCTAGATACCTCTACCTCCCGACGACGGTATCATCTCAAGTCGTGTGATGAGAAAATCATAGGAACCCATAGGCCATCGACGTGAGGAGAATTTTCATTTGTTGTCACCCACCTCGGCACAATGTAGACGGTATTGAAGGACAACTGTAAACGAAGGTGGGTACAAGCAAAGAGTTTTTTAAAGTGAAAGCAAAAAAGCCTTTTGTACACGTATCCCGATGTTAAAACGTTTAACTATGGGAGCAAGGGCTATTCATTACAGGACGAGGACTCTTTCGGGTGTAAAAACAAAAACAGCAAATTGTGTAATTATGACAGAAGTTGTAAGGGAGAGAAAAAATAATAAAATGATGTCGGGAGTGTATACAATCTAAGATCCGTGGTCGGATTACAGCAAGATTACATAATATATAACAACGAGACACGTAACATTTCAATTTACGAAGTTTTTCAAGAGGCATTGCGATGACAATAGTGGCTCTTCAGAGAGTTATGTTTACTCTAGATTGCGCTGGAAAGAGGATGTCAGTTTAGTCATCCTAGTTATGTCCGGGAAGAAGATACTGCAGTTTTTTTTTTTTTTTTTCTATTTTTGGAAAAACTCTACAGGTTTACCCGTAAGGTTTAGGAATGCTACAGTTTTTGCACTCTTCCCGTGGGTGCCTTGCTTTGATACAAATCAAAGCAAACAGGAGTATCGACGGTGATATTTCCTCATTTAAAAGACGATGATACATGATAGATATCTGATTCGTTCGTTTCCGTAATCAGAGTATCTTGAAATTTGGTATTTCCTTTGTGAGATGCTTCAAAGCCCGTATCCGGAGTTAAAACATTTTAGGGTATGCCCTGACCTGACCCATGTCCTCATACTAATACTAAATACTACTAAAATATAGCCTCATACTTTTCTAACGCAGAGTGATCATTCAATTTACAGACGTTATATTTAGCACTTTAAAGCATCTCATACGACACAAATTACAATTTTAAAATTCTGTCGAATGCATTTCGACTGGATACAAGAATAAGTTTAAACACAGTTTAAAGGAAAACGCGAAGCGTTGAACTTTTTAAGATTTAAAATAGCACCATTGTATCTAAGTCGCTGGCATAATTACTGTTGACGTATTTCAGTTTAATACTTAAGTTCCTGTTCCGTAATCCGTTACGAAATTTGTTGCCCGGCCATCCAGGCAAGCCTGATTCTGATACTTTTTATACTCATACTTTCGTAAAGCTTATTTTTTACTCGCACTTGTCTTTTTCCCTTTGTGAGCATTATACTGTTTCTTGTGGTTTTCCAGGACCTCGTTGTAGTTGAACGTTAATTCTTCCCCTTCCTTGACGTTTATGCGAGCATAAAAGGCAACTCGTATGTCGCCACGAACTCTGACCTTTTTCACGATGAGATTTGGCTTCTTCGACGAATTGATGAATCTAGTCTTGTTTCCGAATCGGGTTGCATCCAATAAAATAGCTGTTCGGATAAACATGCACAATCGAATTACAGATTTGAAGGACACATGCGTAAGATCGAAATGTACATTGCTTACTGTCGCTTATTGCAAAGAGATATGTGCACTGTTGGAAATCGTACACGTGACCTCGTCTCTCTGCTTCTAAGTTGCTAATCAGCTCGCCAGTATATTCAGCCACGAATTCGCCTTTTGGAATCTCACACGTCGCAAAAGCTCCAAGACCGCTGACTTTAGACGCCTTAACTTCAATTTCTTTTGCTATTCAAGATAATTTTCATCTGGATAAGTATGGCAGTTTTGCACAATTGTGAACTAGATGAGAAACAGTAGCTAAATTTTATGTTTACCAAGCCCACGCTGTATTCCGACATTTTTGCATGACACGTTTTCATTCTCGAGCTCGTGCGCACCACATTTATTGCACAAGTCGGGGTCGCACTCACGGAACGCAACAAAACAAGGACAGCGTGTACTATCGCAGGTGGTTGTACAACTACATCCCTTCTTTCGGTTTTTACCTTCCAGAAACAAAAATGCATGTTATCGTTGAAAAAAACGTCTTCAGGTTAGGATTTAATACAATAAATTATGACTTACATTGTTTACCACATGTGCATGCAAACTCGCATAGCCATCCCTTTTTAACACATGGGCAGTCCGCAGTGCATGCCCCACCAGGGCTATGGGCGCATGGGTAATGCGTATACAGTTCTAACAGGTCCTGTTCTGTAGAATTACTTGCTTTCTTTGGCTTTGGCGAGTCAGGAGACGCGCTGTCATAGCCAGAGGACGCCTCAGTTGAAACAGGGCTGTCCAGATCAGGCTGGGGGCTTACTTTCATCACATATTTGTAGTATTCCTTCACCTAGTCGTTTGATAAAAGACCTGTGTAACCCTGGACAAGGTGAGTTGAATTCGTCAAACATTTAAACGCCTTTCTCACCTGAACGCAATCCTTTGTCTGCAACAGAAACGCAACGAAACACAAATCCCTAAAAGATGAGTAGTAAGTATCACACAAGGACATCTCCGTAGGACACCATGTGCGCAGAATTTCCTGCCTTTTGGCCGATTCACTGTCCCTTAGTAGTAAATCCAATTGTAAGGGCTCACTCGCAGTCGCCAGTTCCTTTGGCTTCCAACAGTTTTCAAATTTACACTCAAATTTACTTCCTTTTAAGTGAATCCTTTTGGCCCTTTCTTTAGCCGCACTAATTTTGATAGCATCCAGCTCCGCTTCGGATAAAATGAGGGGGTGCTTCAGACAAGAATACGTAAAACACATCCGGCAAATTAGCTGACGGTATGAATTTAGGGCTTCACTTGGGGCTACAAAAACGTTAGCATGAGCGTCCAGATTGGGATTGAGATCGGAGGATCCTTGGTATACACTGTTACGCTTTTCCGCCATTACAGTATAGCTGCAAAAGGAACAGTTTTGTTTTTTATTCAGATGCATGCCGTGATAACAAGGTGGGATTCTTACCACGTTCGGAGCTCTCTGGGTGTCACCATTTGAAGAGTAGTTTCGCAGACAAGTCTCACGATAATGTCGCTGAGCTCCATCTGTTCAACTTCTTTATCAATATTTTGCTGCTTGTAAAGGCTTTGTAGTGTCTCAGTAGTCGGTTTCTTGATTTCCTTCCTCCCACGCTTGGCACCTTGAGTTTCGCTAAAAACTACAGCGGTGTATCGTTTCTCGAGAGCCATGAGAATCCGGATATAATCGAGAACGTTGATGTCCTCAGGTAACTTATTGACGAGTTCATCGTGATGGGTTCCATGTATGTGACCTTCGTAGAGTTTAACAAGACCCTCGCTGAATTCGTTGAGAAGCTTTTCTTGTGTGTTGTGTCCTTCGGCAGAGGGGATGTTGGTCAGGAAGTTCGAGTCTGGAGTAATGAAGTTGATCGGAGTTTCCACCCAGCTGTAGGATGGAGGATTGGGTTGGACGGGGTCCATCTTAATTACTGTGCTTCTTTTAACCTTCCCTTTCTCGAGAATGCTCTTCTGAGGAATCGCCATGAAAGGTGGGAGCTCCTGTCGATCGCATGAATGCATGTATTCTTTTACATCTGTACATTGACAAAAAAAAAATCTTGTTCATGGAAACTATCTCCGGAAGTTATGAAGTTATATAAATTTTAAAATATAAAGATAAAGTGGCGTACCATCCTGGACTTCTTTCTGGTTGTTCGTCCACGAGCTGCGTTTGTTCTCCTCAAAAACTTGAGTCAAGTCATGAAACACTTTCATGACGAGAACTTTCCCGTAGAACTTGCCATCCGCCGGTATTTCGTACTGAACTGAGCCCTCGTCGACAGACATGACACTGCTCCCGTCGTCAAAACCATTCCCTGAATCATCCTCTGAAAGCTCTGATTGAACCTTAGTTTCGTCGTAAATTAATCGCGCCCTTTTGCAGGAACTTACGCCAAAATCAGAGGACGACATCCTACTCCTGAACATCACAGGTTAAACAAACAAAAATAATATCACAACAGCTTCGTAATATTTTCCGTCCAAAAAAGAACTTGATACAACAACATCGTCGCCTGTTACCTTCTTAAACTGAAAGAAATGCTGGTATTTCTTACGACGCTTTGGACTCCTTGACTTTTAAAAAACACTTTTGACTAAACAACCAACGCGTTAATGCTCTTCACGGCAAATAATCAAAATGCTGTCAACCAACCTGTCGGGTCTATTCTTGTTTCTTTTTCAATGGCCAAACACTCCAGCAAACAGTCACCAGGCCCAGATGACCGCCTTCTAAACCGCCATTCTTTCCTAGAGGCTAGAATATTACCGCCATATTTACAAAAAAAAGCTTGAATATTGGGTTTTAAGTATTACCATTTAATACAACATAAAGACTTTTTTCTAATACATGGCGCTTCTTCCTTTTAAGTAAGTTTGCAAATGTCAACTGTCAGCTCATTTAAATGCATGTGTACCGAGGTTTCTCTAGACTCGAGCCTCAGAATCCACACAAAAAAGAGCGAACGAGAGAAGGGCATGCAAATCTCTGTTTGATACTCAAAATCGGCGTTGAACTTGTTCGCTATTTTGCATTGACGTCGACCGTTCATGTCCATTATTCCCTGGACGCTTTTAATTTTTTTTGTTGATTTAAATAAACAAACTCAGTAAAAATGTGTACCATATTCTAATCAAGCATATCTATCATCATCATCCTCTTTCACAGAAAAGAATGCTCTTTAGACCGTCATACATTCAACATTTTAACGGTCTTTTGTTTTTTACTCCAGGAGGCCCACCTTTGGAGGTTGTTTTATTTTTGAGCCGGAGGAGCACGCGTTGCTGAAGTAGTCAGAGAGACGTTAAAAAAACCGTACTCGATGCATCATCGTTCGATGATTTTTTCGAAGAAAAATGGCAGCCCATTAAGCAGCTAATGGGAGTTGATCCCATTGAAAGTCACGGTTGAACAGAAATGCAGGTACAAATATCTGTCATTTTCAACAATAATCGAAGGATTTACATGGCCACCAAGATCATTATATGTTTTACGAAACTCCTCGTTCATATTTCTCTCACTCTTTTCTATAAAAAAATAAAGCAGAATCGCTTTCTCCTTTGACTTCTTTTCTTTTTTTTTCTTCGTCATTTTTATGTTTCCGCCCTTCTAATATCCTTCGGTTCTGGGAGCGTAATGGTCTGCGACTAATAAATGTACGAAGGAATATTAAAAATCCACCCTTCTTCCAGGACACCGCTCCCCATCACTTTTTTTTATACACAATTTTTTCCACCGAAAGCCACCCAGGTCAGGCCATAAGATGAGAAAAAAGTAACATGAATAAAAACTGTTTCTCTTTTGGGGAAACAATGCTAAAAGTTATAATGACGCTTTTGCCCAACTAAACACATTTAGAAGTGTTTTTTATATGCCATGCCAAATGATGTGACCATACGCCGTCAAAAGCATCACTTATTTTTGTGTTCACCTCGTCCGCAGTATTTTGGGGGGGCGCTGTCATCATCATTTGCGTATCATGTTGATCCAGAGACGTGACTCTCGAGACTTTTATCGTCGTTAAGTGGACTATTTTTTTTGTTTCGCTTTTTTTTATCCGTTCAACAATCGTTTTCTAAATAGGAAGGGGGTACTCATGACGAAACTCTCGTCCAAAAAAAAAAATCAATCATAATTTTTTTTCTTGGGGTAGAAATTCTCAAATCGAACTTAGTTTTCGACACGGCCAATATGTCACACAGACGAAAAAAAGCTAACATTAAGGATAATGTGACTCGAAGAGAGCAAAGTAGACGTTATAAACATGCCGGTTATTATTTTTTTCTTGGTTTAATATTAAAATATAGTTTATTTCAGAGTACTTTTTATAGTCGTTTTCGGTGCAAACTCAGCAAGCCGTGACCAATCTGATGTAATATTTGTTGCCCATTTTCCGCGCTTGTTGCCTTCCCAACAAGCGTCCCACCGAAAAATAGAAACCCTGATTTCTTTTCTTTTTTTTTTTTTTACTTTAAATGCTTTTGTAGTACATCTAAAGAGAAGAAGAAAAAAATGTGGATGAAGTTAAATGTGGACATTGATTTTTTTTTCTACGTGAGCCTGACTTGGATTGACTTTCAACTGGCTGGGGTTTCTTTTTTATTTGTGAATGTCGTTATGACTCTGTTTTAAGGGAGTGTGGGTGAGCAGTTGGGTGTCATAAAGCATTTCGTGTAATGCAATGATAATGTTGACAATTATGATAGTATTAGATCCACACATGGATGTTTATTGGATATGCAGAGAGCCCAGGTTTTTTGAAGGTAAGTAATGTGCGTAATCTTCTTGGAAACACAGAGGGTCGCACATGTAAAACTGGAAGCATCTCTCTATTTTCTTACTTTCTATGGACAATTACGATAGAAATGAAAAAAAAACGAGGATTTATTTTAAAACCTTAGTTAATGGCTGGAGAGAACGGGATGTGTAGTGTATGCAAGAAAGAACCGTTTGCTTCCCGTCACCAAAGCCAATTTTAGGCAACGCGCACACTGAGCGTAATGCGCCCAGCCATTATGCCATTTCAACGGTACTGTCCAACTGTCAAGTATATTTATTACTGGTGTAACTAATAAAGGAACAACGCAGCATAACATTACAGCCAGGAAAAATACTCAGATGGGTGTGCATGGAAATGAAAGTAAGCTTTAAAACCGTAAGGTTGCGTTTGCCTTTAAACAAGAAAAAAAACCCGTATTTTCTTCGTTTTCTGCTTTAATAAAAGAGACAATTTAGTTAGCAAAGGGGAAGAAAAATAAAGCCCAGAGAAAGTTGGTTTTTTTTTGCAAATATGTATATACAATATATAATAGAAACTGATATGCCCTGAAATCTTTCGCTCTCTCCTCCTGGCATCCCGAATTTACTTTGTTCTAAATGAAAACCGCTTTCCATGTACAATGTAAAGTTTTTACGAATTCTCGTGTCGCCCCGGAAGTCATATGTATCAGTAGCTCGCTGCTGTAAAATGGTAATTAATGCGAAAGTTTTTGCAACACTTATTTGAAGGTGATGATGAGCGTGTGAAATATTAAGTAGGCGGGGAAAAGCTGACTAGGTACTTGCCACGTGTTTCAGACTTGAGTCGGTTGTAACCGTGGAAACCTCACTTAAATATTTTCTTTGTGATTATGTCGGATACTTGGAAAATCTCACGAGTAGGAGCGGACGATGATGATAACGAGCTGAAATAAATAGTAAATTACAATGAAACTGTTGTCTTTCAAGGAGAGCATACAGGAGCCACACAAAATAAGTATGCGTCTGCTTCTACACTGGAATATGGTGGTTGGCGGAGTATTATGTTTTTCTCGGTGAAAATGAGAAAATGAACAAGCGAGCAGGTTTGCTTCGGAGAACGCTTTTTATGTCCTCCTGACTGCTCCAAGATGTCTTGGGCTTGTGCTGCTAATAAAATTGAAAAGAATATTTGGAACTGTAAAAAAAAGGTCTTGTATCTGAGCATCTTTTAACCGGAGCGGCGGACATATTTTTCTCAACTAACAAATGTAACTTTCTTCTGTTCATGATCGTCGGCGCTCGGTTATTAGCATGATCATAGTATAATTACAATGCTCACTCGAAAGAGCACTCCTCGAGGTGGGGAAAAAGTATTTAGTGTTACGTGCATGTTTGCAAGTGTAAATTTATGCTTATCCAAGTGAAAAAGAATGAAGGCTCTACTAACACAAGTGTGTTGGACAAGGGCGAAAAAAGTTTGTTGTGTTGTGTAGAGAGAGAGAGAGAAAGAGAGAGAAACGTGGTATACACAAGAGAAAAAGTATAAAAAAACAGTCAGTGTTGTCCATAACAAGGAGAAAAATTAGCGAGAGCTGTGGGGATACATACATGCATGTCTAGGTTTTTATGTACGCTTAGCCTTTAGTAAATTGTTTTTTCATGTAGAGCCCTGTTTGTAAATCTTGTGCAATAACGAACTCATCAGGTTAAGTTGTAATGGGAGAAAGCTACTCGGACTTTGCCACGTTTTAAAGAGAACTGTCGGAAAATGGTCAACGCTGCAGAGAAAAGGATTCAAAAGGGGATTGCATTATATAAGTTCACATGTAGAACAGGAAACAAGAAAATATTGATATTTAATGGTATCTAGTAACTATGTTTATACAATTAGGATGGAACTGTTTTGATCATTCGATCTTGTTACAGTAACGCAGGTATTTTGTTTTCCCGTAGCTTTTTCAATTTAGCTTGTAAACTTGTTCAGCAAATTGCTGCTATTCCATTTATACTAGTTTTATGGGCATGGTTATACCCTGCTGGATATAAATATACTTTTACAGAATAAGTTTAAATTCAGCAACTTTTTTTTTCTCTCAGCATATTTAGCCAGTTTATGGTTTAGCAGTTGTCTCCTAGCAATGCAGACTATCAAACGTTTATTTGTTTCATTCCCATAGAAAGCCCCTCGTGGAAAATATTTATTTACATTTTCAAGATATGTTCTTGGGCTGAAAGTTTTTAATTTTGGCCGGAAAGAGTAAGGTGAGTTTCCCGTGGTAACACAAAGGAAACCGTTGTGCTCACATGACTGAGTCAGTTTAACTGCTGGCTATTTAACAGTTTATTACTATTGTATTCTTTGGCGTGTTCATCACTGTGACTGGCTTCCAGCAGGGTTTGATGGCTGTGCATTGGTAACTACTACGCTTCGACGTTTGGTGATCGTAGCAAAGTTGCAAATCACATGATTCTTTGTAAGGTCTGAGCAGTAAATGCGCAGAGAATGTCTTTGTAGCTCTTGTCATGCTCTTATAAATGTTCAGAGGGCAATATTTCCACATGAGGTGGCTGAACGGTATGAGAAAAGAGAAAAAAAAAGAAAATGGAAAGACTACTTATTTCCTTCCCTCCATCTTTTCGTCAAATTTGTCGGAGCGACTCCATTTATTATGCCCTCTGGACGACAATATATTCCACCCTTGTGTGTACATAACAATAGGATAACATCTCCTCTGTGCCAATTTATTGAGTAACTTATCTCTTTCCTATAAATTCTTTTGATTTTCGTACAGATTCAACCAGACAGTAGTGCAGTCAACTGAACCGTCACCCTACTCCGTGCGCTCTTTTACCTTTACACTTTAGTCGGCTGCAAAATAAATCCTTATCGGGATTCGATCGAGAGAGGATCCCGTTTCTATTCTGTTTTTTGAATCCCTCTTCGGTTCTGGAATGGAAAACTAGAATATTATTGCATATTTTCCCTTAGTACACTCCAAACTACCCTAATGTAGTTGTACTCTTGTAACAAAAGTACATCAATAATAGATAGCTTTCGTGGCTAATCTCAAAATTTTGGAAACCTTTTTCCACATTGTAAAAACTGTTTTATATTTTGTAGATGCATATTTTATTTGTTTTTAGCTAAGGTATTTGTAGTTATTTTGCATTATTTACGGATTGGCGTGATGCCTCCCAAAAATTGCGAATAGTAATTCCGTAAATCTGTAGTTTTCTAAATAATATCAATCATTTGCGTATCTTATGAAATGCATTCTTCGTAAAAAAATACAACCATATAACATAAAATGCCTCCAGCTAGCGACCTAATTCCACATAACTCTTCAGCTGCCGTAAGCCCTACTTTTTACCTTCAAAAGTTCGATTTTGACGCAACAATAATCCAAGTCAGAAGCCAGCTTTCACCTTTTGCATCATTAGCCATTCACGTAATTCTTGTAACCATAAAATATATCTTTTAGCTCTTGAGTCTTAAACAATCCCCACCTGAATTTTGCCCATCTTGTTGTAGCCCTGTCTGCTGAATAGAATCTCGTTATGACACTGCGCTCAATACTCACATTTCAGCTTTAACTGTCCATCTCTGCACTTGATACGACCTTTCGGATTTTTTGTATTCTCTTATATTTCGCCATAACTAATACAACTACTCGCCGTACCGCTACCATCACAACCTCTCAATTTAGTAGAATTGCCTTGTCTGGTTTAATTTCTACAGGTAATGGTATTTCCCTGGATTGCACCTGAGACTCATAACTCAAGCTTTATTCCTCATTCGCTCCATTACCAATGAAAGAGGAAACAGCAGTGTTCGATTATCTAAGTTGAGATTCCCTAGATTACTCTTACTTTTCTTACTTTCTTCTTCAGATCGTTTTTTTCCCTCTCTCTCTCTCTCTCTCCTTCTCTCATTTTCTCCTTTTGGGATCACGGTACAATGATAATGGCATGGCTGCGTAAGTAGCTATCCTTCCAGTTTCTCTCTTGGTTTGAGGTAAAAAAAAATCACTTCTCAGAGTTTTACTCAAAATCTTTATAATGCCTTTCTTCAATGACTTTTCCGTCACTTTCAAAGTTAGATAGAGAGAGAGAGAGAGAAAAAAAAATACACGACTTAATTCAACAGAGCAGAGGGAAATCACTGCTGTTTTCTTAGTATACACATCACCTAGACATTCTTGTTTATTTGCTCCTTTAGCCTTGTATAAATAACATGTTTACACACTAAATATATAACCGCTTAAAACTACCACGAGTGGTTGAAGAGGGTTAAGAAGTGTAAAAAGAAGTAAGAATTTATCGGAGCCACATAAAAAAAATCTCGTTTACCCCATCCTTACATTATAGTTCTCACTCACAACCCTCAATTGCCCGATTTCCGTGTAACAAACGCCTTCTCGATTTTTCTTCAAATAAAAAAACAGGCTTGGAAAACTCCAGCCTGGAGTTGTTTTAAATGCTTTTATGTCTTTTTTTCGGTGTGTTTGTGCTCCAACTATAAATTTGTTGTCAAGAGTTTTGATTACTCCAATTTCTCCGGTTCTTAAAGCACCACACTCGGGGAGAGAAGAAAATAGCTACTTTTTTTCTTCTCTTTATTCGATTTCTCAAGAAACTTAAAACGCTTCTTGATGATTGCGATAAGTAGAAAGTAATACTAACTTGTGTATAGTGCTAGTACACTACTATTTCTTTTAATGTTGA
>VICI01004379.1:0-11123 GCA_019593645.1 Akabosia matsudoensis
AAAAACCTACTCAATCAAGTTTCCCTTGATCTTGATCTCTACCTACACATCCGTTGTTTTTACTCATTTACAAATTATAACAAAAAACAAACCGCAGCGTTTTTTCGGAATGCTCTTCCTATCAAAAGAATATGTTGAATTTTATTTTGCATGTGAATGTATTTTTTTAAAAAAAACGTGTTCTCTGCTCCTTTTCTAGCTAACAAAAATACTCACCAGAATCGGGTCTCTTTCATTCTTGCGCTTTTTTTCTGTGGTAAAAATGTAATGCAAAATAGATTCTGTCCATGACTTTCTCCTACATCGTTCGGAAATGGCGTTTTCCGCTTTCTCTCAGAAAATGCACACTCTTATTCATATCTGCCCTTGGCCTTTACCTTTCGTACTCGTACAAAATTTTTTCTTCTCTAGTATTTGTAGATATTTCCAGCATTTTTGATAATGGTTTGGTGGATGTTGTGCATAGTATATTTATTGTTATTTCGGTGATTTTTCCCATAGGGAACCGGGCGCTCGTTCCAACAGCTCGGCAACAGCTGGGGCTGCTGCTTCCTCTTCCACCGCAACTATCAGCACGAGTAGAAAAAACAATGTAAAAAGGAACGAAAGCGTTCATCTCGTGGCTAGATAAAATTTTTCAGGCTTAGAGGCATTTTAATATGTACACAGTTCCTGAAATGCACGAGTTTATAAGAAAACGTATATTTTATATAACAGATTTACATGCTATAAAACAAATTTCAAAATTTAGATTTCGCAAAAAACCGTATGTTATAATGATGCGCAGCCAAATGGAAACGCTTTTTCTCAAAATCCGCGAGAACTTTAACATACCCGAGCTTTTTTTTCAATGGAAAACAGTTAAATTACTTTTGACAGCAAACAGGGCATATTATTTTGGAGAATTCATATCCGAAACGAAATTGCAATAGGCAGCAGTTTATTCCTTCTTTCGTTTTTTTGCAACAATATGAAACGAGGAAACACAAAAACCGTCATATTTCCTGGGCGCGTGTTTCCGACAGATATGTTCCACAATCGCAATCCAGTTTATTGTTATTACTCAACGAAACGACTTGAGCTTTGCATATTATCTCCGGCTGGGTAGAAAATGCGGACGCTAATGTGCCCGTAAACGTAGATAGATGCGTAGATGGTGTAGGCATTGTAGAAACCCATTTTATAAAATTAATTTCTCATTATTCCCCATAACCCTGGTTGTTTAGTGAAAGTAGTCTGCCCACTCACCAGCATTTTTCTCTAAGTGTCCAAACGCTATCACTGGGAAATAAAAAGCTTTTTTTTGAAACCCTTTCACAATCCCATCCCGAGTATGAAATAGTCTGTAGGTATATATGTACTGCAATGCAATTGTGTCGAGTGTTTTGTAAATAAGTCGACCTGAAAAGTAAACTTGTCAGCTTTTGTGTACATAAACGCTCTAATATGTTTTTTACGGAGAAAGTAAAGTGATTGGTTTTTAGATGTAGTCCTTCTGGGAAATTTATGTCATTCAAGGTGAAGGAGAACATGATTACATTCAAGTTGCAAAATTGACTTCAACCTGACACTGAGAAGAAGGGGAAGAAAGAGAAAGCCAATAAGTTTTCTCTGAAGAGACAAGATACTATAATACTTGTTTTCAAAACAATGTGTAATTTTCCGCAGTGATAATTCAGAATCGAGGGACTCTCTGGATGAGAACGCCATTGCAACCACAACTACAGAGTCGGCTTCACCTCCGTCTTCTCATATGAGGAGTTTTGGGGGGTCCGATATCTCACGGAGGAATGACCTCAATCGAACCTATCACCGTAATTTGATTTATACCAATCGTATGGATCCACAACAAAACGCGCCATGCCTTATCCTTAAGAAGCATCTAGAAACGACTGAGTTGTAAAAAATACATATTTTCTTCAATGCTTTCACCTTTTTTCTCAGTGGGAAAAAGGTAACAAGAGTGATAACAAGCCAATTCCCATTGGTCCTTCCAGGGCGGAAGTGAACTGAATTTTCTCAACGGTTTGAATGATTCGACGAGTTCGTTAGCTTTTCTTGTTCCATAACGAATTACTTCATTGAAGAACATCAAAATACAGGCATATAAATTACATAGACTTGTTTTGCATGCAGAATAAGAGCCGAACAGAAAACTATCCTTGAAGGCAGAGATGAAAAATGGAAATTAGCTTTTCTTCCAAGAAAATCGATAGGTAGGTATAGTTTGTAGACGATCGAAGGATTTGGGAAAGAAAAAAAGGAATGTTTCATTAGCCTAGCGATCAATTTTCAACCATATTTTTTATGTTTATGTAGATAGATATGTTTTTGTACAAAAATTTGTATTATTTTTTCATTACTTGAAAAACAAGTTGCTTCCTTTACAGGTAGCTTTTGACTTTGTAACGAAAAATAGCCATCTTGCAATTCCATCTGGGAGGCGAATGTTGTTTTTGGTAACTGGGTGAAAGTAAGAAAAAAGGACACTGATTGATTGCCATACTTAATGCTATTACATTCTCTGCATAGAAAAAAATGGGCTGTAAGGAAAACAGAGATGTAATACGCCAGCTGTATAGAATGTAATAAGTTTCAAAAAGTTGTGTTCCTTTTTAATACTATTTTCTAGGAAATGGAACCAATTTGAAAGAATGAAGAAAGTTTTTTCGATGTGTTGAAATATTTCCGATGCCTACTTCGAATATAAAAAAACTTGCCATACTTACTAGGGTAAAGAATGTGTTTACTGTAACTTACATATCTATAGTTTTAATGTAGGTAAGGAAGTGTAAACTGGTTTAGGAGCCCCGAGTGAAAGTTGGTGAAAGCAGGATGAGGTGAGGGAAAATGCAGTCATGAATCACTCACGCTACATAGAATAAGGTTAATGATGTAACTAGCTATTAGTAAAAAAGGTTGGCAGATTGGTGATTATCCGTCTTGCTGTACAGCGTTCTCCACAAACATGTGTAGGTATTATGTAACTTTCTTTCGTAAGCATAAGGTAATTGATCGTGAGGATTATAGGCTTGGGATCAGGTTTAAATGTA
The DNA here is from genome assembly GCA_019593645.1 of Akabosia matsudoensis. Taxonomy (NCBI): domain Eukaryota; kingdom Metazoa; phylum Arthropoda; class Collembola; order Entomobryomorpha; family Paronellidae; genus Akabosia; species Akabosia matsudoensis. The sequence goes on from VICI01004379.1 coordinate 3,054, forward strand.
ATTTATTAAGGTTGTACTGCGTAAAACTGAAAATATCGCATGGTAGTGATCCTCTTATATAGTTTAACTCAGTAAGATAGAACCAAATGTGTTAGCAAGCTGAAGGACGACTTGGTTATCGAAGATATCGGAAAGATACTATCACCGTCAGCATTTTGGTAATTGGAAAAAGTATTATTATTTGGACTTACATTTAAGAAATATATCAATTACAACTAGATTATATAGTTTAGTAAGCGTCTTTTGTACTGATTGCCATATACTGAGTGTTTAAAGTAATTTAAAATATTCGTTTACAAAACAAGTTTGTTAACTCAAAAAACGAAGTGAAGGTTTTAAGCTGAATTTGAAATAAATCCTTACTTTAAAATGAAAACCCTTTCTTACTTTTTGCATCTCACTTTCACCGGAGAAACACGTCGTCCATACAGTGCACACAAATTTGGGAATTCCCCATCGGTTTGCGAGTAACTTTGTTTGTCAATGTCACGCCTGGTCGAGACTCAAGGTAAAATCGTACAACAGATTTCAAGTGCATTCAACATGAAATTATAAGGAACTCTCAGAGCCCAACAGTAAATAATTTCCTTTCTTGAACACCACTTTTCGCGAAATTGCATGTACTCACATGTCAGTATGTATGTTTATGAAGAAATATATGTCTGAAATTGTGATTTTCCTCAATAAACCTGTCACAAGGGCTCCACGCCCGAGAAAAGCTTTCCTTCTACGTTCTCGAACCATTTTTACATCTGATAAGTGTTCCACGCTAAAGTGGAAGCGGGATTTTTATTTTTCTCGTATGAAAATTCCAGTGGTGGACGTTTTGCCGAAAATTGAATGAATCAGAATCGCGTGCTGCAGTGCATTTTGCGGAAAAAGTTTTTTTACGGCGAATCGGTAACTAATGTTGGGTGGGATATTTTTTTCGTAATCCCATTTTTGCGAATATCGCAGTTTCTAAGAACGTGCTTGTGTAGCAGCTTGGACTATTAGTGAAACCAATGAAAAAACCCCATCATTTCTGAAAAAAAACATGGTTTTACTTTTCGGACCGAGCTGATAATAATTTTCTCCCTCGTAAAATTCGACGAACGAGTGGGAGTTAATGCTTGGATTGAAGAGTAGAACATTGATTGTAAATCAACCGTTTACTCACATAAAAAAGCCAGTTTGTATGATGTGAAAACACGCAACAAGAGCTATTTTTACGGGAAAACACACTAGAATTTTTATGGATATCAACTAAACAGTAACTCGTATCCGCAAACATCCCACCAATTTCAGCTACATTTCCTGGAAAATAAAATCGAATACGAAGATGCGGCAGATAAACATAAAAGAGAATCGTTGTGTAATTAATGTTAAGCAAGAATAGCTGAAGCGAGCTGATACTTTCCTCGAACTATTGTGAGAGTGAAAGGCACGACGCGGAAACGTTCTGTTCTGTTCTGAATAATGCTCCGACATGCATGACAAGAGTGAGCATCTTTGTATTTAAAGCAATTCGGAGAAAATCCATTACATGTTAAAAGTATTAAAGAATAGACGCAATCTTGTAATGAAATTTCGACATTCGACACAAAAGTTTCCTGGAAAAGTATGGAGGAAAATCTCGGAAGTATACAGGCTTGTTGCCACAAACAGATGAAACAAAATACCGTATGGCATTTTCAATTTTCCAATTATCTCATCTTGAATTATAATTTAATTTGATACTTGGTCTGATTCTTGGAGGAGCTTAATGAAATGAAATTTTGTTATGGCAGAAAAAATTGCCCACACTTTACATTCTTAAAATTCCTTCCAATCAAAACGACCGTTTATGACGATTTTTTTTAGTGAAACTTATTTCCAAGCACTTACACAACCGTGTGTAATTCAGGAAATTAATTATTCACGGACGTGGCCCTTAAGACCCTTCTTGGAGTTGGAGAAACAAAAATAATAAATAACCTAATTTTTTCTTGGACCTCTACTTTCGCTCTCCTAGACGTAAAGAATCTGCGCTGCGAACATTGGTGAAGGACATCCGAATAAAAAAACCGTTTTTTAAACTCAGGTTGGCTTTGAAATTAAGATTTTTATAGGCGTATTTTCCTGTAGCTTTCACCGGAAGCGAGGTACGCATTTACTTCATGTTTTCTAAAACACCATTATGTACTCTATATCTTCCGAGTACACAAGGGTCGTCCTTTCTTGTTGTCAACAAACAGAAAAACCTTTCGTGTCATGATTGTAAAATGAGAGCTGTACCCAGTAAACACAACTCGATTTCCGTCCAAATCTAATATTGTGTACGATACACAATAAACCTATAATCTTTCTATTGCATGATCAAAGTTGCTACAAAATCCGCTTTTTATTTGTATTATGTATTTATAGCATTGAAAATCCTATATTTTCAGGATTTATAACTTAATACTTCTAAGCTTTACTCACAATGTCACAGGATAGCTAAGGAAAAGGTTATATTTCAAATGCGATTCATTTTATATTCCCTGAAATTTGGAAAGTCCTTGTTTTGGATTTCCCTTCCAAGCCATAAATCCAATTTGGAGTATGACGTCTGTGTACATAAAATACATTCAAGGAGGCAGGTCCCCGCATAGGATTCATATCCCTACAAAATATGGCGACAGGTTGGGAATAACCGAAAAATTTGTTTCGTTCTTGTACGTATCAATAGAGAAATAGGTGATACATCCTACGGGAAATATGAACTGAAGTATAAAGTAAATACAACAAATCATTGTCTTCAGGCTTTTCGGTCGTATCAGTATGCAGCCATATTCGGTTGACGTGAATATAGAACGGTGCCACTTTTACGCATCCACAAAGAATTTAAACAAAAATTCACGCCAAATTCCAAACACTCGATAATAGTAAAAGTTAAACCACGCATAACCATCATTGGCGTAACTATACCTTTGTAAAAGGCGACGTAACAAAAACTTGTTTATGGTAATTGCATGTATAACATTGAAGTTGAGCGCTCACATGTGCGAGTCTCCTGCATTGGATATTCCAAAACACATGCATTTTTTCTGCGGTTTTTCGTTATTAATTTTTATGACGCATTTTTTACTGCTTACTGCTTGGCATTTCAGCAGCTAAAAATAGGAACCCGTGAAGCGATGAAAAGAAGAAACTTTGGTATTTCAGCTCCCTTCAAACCTAATTCAACGCATCCACTCCAGTCTGGAACAAAAGACCTGGAGGAGAACCATGTGAGAATAGCAAGACGAAAGGGAAAAATGGAAATGAGCCTGTTGGGAACGTTTTGAGTTTGGTTTTTCCACCCGAGAGTAAAATGAAAATAGCACTTGCGGTATGTTTTCTCATGCACGTGCTTGTTCAACATAAATATTCAAGTTAGTTCTTTGCGCTTACATATTTTTTTTTTTTACTTTTGGCTGTTGACAAGCTCATGATAAGTCTAAACTTAGTACAGGACTCACGCTCACGCGGTCTCTTGACGTGGACAAATTAACAGACTTTAAATTCTTCTTGACAGGGCTACCACCATCGATGCGGCGGCTTGATGGAGGTGTGTAGAATTTTCGTAAAAAGTCTGACTTTTCGAGCATCGTCGATACCCCAGCAGAGGACGAACGTCTGACGTCAGCAGCGATGGACGAGCCGTGTTCAACAATGTCTGCCTCGTGTTCTCTTGACTGAATTGTCTTTTTATGACCCAGCAGCATGTCTGAAATACAAAAAAGGAAGAGGTTAGACGTCAGCAGCGATGGACGAGCCGTGTTCAACAATGTCTGCCTCGTGTTCTCTTGACTGAATTGTCTTTTTATGACCCAGCAGCATGTCTGAAATACAAAAAAGGAAGGTTTTTTTTTTGGATTTTGTTTATACTTCAAAGTCAATAGCGCAGCAGCGGTTCGGTTCACGTCTTGAATATACCGGGTTAGTTAGGAAACATATCGCGATGTAGTCTTCTTACAATTGATAAAATGGAAAAAAAATATTTATAGAAATGGATGCTTGTTTTGTTTTTCGGGAAACGGAGGTAGAAGGAAGTTTGACGCTAATGAACATAAACATTTCTCAATTCAAGTAGATTGACTGAAAGATCAATAGGGAAAACAAAACTGATACGTTTCATCTTGAAAGAAACACACAAATTGATTTACTTTTTTTTGGAGAGCGTTATTGTTATATTTTGTTTTTTACCTGCTGTTTGGAACATGGAAGAATGCTGGAAAATACCAATCAAGCTATAAAAAGTTGCATTGATACTGTTTCTTTGTTTCCAAACTTGAAGTGAGTGATAAACGACTTGACTACCAGTTTATATCAGCGTCCTGTATTGTTTTATTTTTCGGCTCAGCTCCTCCACTGCTGTTGTTTTGTTCGAGGATCTCCATGTTATTCCGCATCCGTAGGATTTCATGTTCCAGCTCGTCTTTACACTGTTCTCGAGTTTCTTTCTCCTGGACGTGAGCCTCTCGGAGTAACAGCTTTTTCCTTTCTCTCCAGATTCGTCTCACCAGTTTGGCTACTCTAATTTCCTCCTCGAGGAGGGCTTGATTATCCAATGATTTGATCTGGAAGAGAAGATCTTTGATGGATAGCACGTCTGTACTCAGCAGGCCATTCATATTTTGGAGTACTTTCTCCCAGCTCGGAGCGATGAGGCTTTCCCTGCCCAAGTTGAGGATCAGATTTCGAACAGTTTCCAAACAGCCATTTGTTACTGAAATACAATCCAACTGTGTAGACCAAAGAACAGCTCAAAATATACATGAACATCTCTCGAAATTAAGATAAAACAGCTACAATTCCCATATACAATATACAATATGAAATCCGTATAAGAAGATGTTTTATGAGCACCCTGTACTAAACTTTCCCATACGACGTAGTTTTCGCTATCATTAGTTGATTATTACTTTTTCACACTCACAAAAGAAATCCTTCAAGTCAGCAGCATCCTGTGACGTGCTATTCATCTGTTGCTGATTGCCCCGTTTCCTCTCAGACCCTTCACCATCCTTCCCGTTCCCGTGAGATGCAGTCCAAACGCGAGAGCTTTTGTAAGCCACGCCATAGTAAAAGTCTTGATGACTTTTTGAACCATCGCCAGTCACAAATGACAAAGTAAATTCATGACTATGACACAAACGTGGATCGCTATTATACCTCAGTTGCAGACCGACTCTACTAATTGCCCGCAAAGGACTTGGAATTGTTGACAGATATTCGGCTTTCTCACATGAGTAGCTTTTGTCAGACACATTCGCGAGGAGCTTTCGAGTCGCCTCCGATTTTGGATCGATCCTGTTTAAACACTCGACAAGAATTTCCAAGGCCGCCTCGTCCCTGAGGATACAAAAATCAACGAAAAATACTCTTCAAATGACAAATGGCAGAATGGTGACGGTTTATAGTTTCTATCACGTGTACTTCAAAGGATGAAACAAAAACTAGCTAACTTCATTTTAACGCGCTGGAAATTCAATACTTATTAAAAAGTAAAACAGAAAAAAAAAGTATCTCCCATCTGTTCGCGTCGAATATCGAGGACAAGGACAAATGTGACAGCTTGTCACGTACTCAACCAATCTAGCCAGGAGGGAGACGAATAGAGACAAGTTTTAAAGTCATTAAAAGAAAAGTTTACGATGACACGTGAAACGTGTCTCAATTAAAATGATTTCAACAAAATTACCATGTTTGTTTAAGCGTATTTATAAAAGCTAGCATAAAATTGACATGAAATTGTAATAAGGAATTTTACCAACTTGGAATCCAAAATACTCAGCAGCAATTGGACCTGTTCGGCTGCTGAATTACATCCTTGTGCTTTCTCCACCTTGTCAAATTCTATCCTGGTGAGGTGTCCATGTTCAAACAGGTACTCCAAAAGTAGAGACATCGTATCACGAGCTAGTGTGGTCGTTTCCGATTTACGACTGGTTTCTATTGCTCGAGGCTTGTACCAAATAAATCTCTCATCCTCACAAGTTTCATTAACATATAAAGTAGAAATCGACGATGGAGACAGTATAATTTGTATGATTGAGCCTTCATTTTCTTTTATTGCTTTCCTCAACCGACTCTCATTGCTCTTGAACTTGTCTTTCGTCCCCTCCAGCTTGATCTCACGCTGGGTCTCGGTGTCCTCGTCGTCCTCTGGAGTTGGTGACCTTCTCATTGACATTCCGATCTCGTCGTCTGATGAATTGTCGCTTGCAATCATGTTACCAAAGTCTGGAATAATCACAAATCCTACGTAAAAGAACACATGTAAACAATACATATAAAAACTGCTACAAATGCACTCATGTAGATTAATCTGGCCAATATATTTTCACGGCTTTCGTCTTGGTTCATCTCCTTCAAAATCCGAAGCAATTTATCCCTGACAGCAAGGAAAAACAAAGGCTTAGTCAAAGTCAAGCTTACTTTTTTACCCAACCAAAAAAAGTTATATGCTGATGGCAGTTGTAATCCATCTTTCTCTTTTGATCGAAGAGAAAGCTCCTGTTTCTTACTTTTCTGTTTTGTTGAGCATGCAAATATTACCCTTCAATTTCCATACAAATTCAAAGATCATTACTTTTATTAGCCAGTTTCCCCTTCCAAAAGCTCACTAACTAGTCCGTTTATCTTTTCCTTAGTGAAACATCACGGGTTTTACTCAGGCAAGTCTTATAAATAGCAGTGATTCGCAGAACGATCATGGTGAAGGTCAAAAATGCCTGAATATTTCAAGCACGACATAAGAACAACATTGTTTAAGAAACCAAAAGAATTCTATATGCCTAATAAAACAGGGAAAAGTTTTTCCTTTGTTTGATGAACAGTAAATGGTATACAATGTCAAACCCAAGCTTAGTAATCTTCAGAAAAGCGCTGATGGAGGGTAATCTTGTAGTTTTTAATTTGACTTTGGATAAGGTTATTCCGTTAAATAAGCTTTCTCGTATGGACAAATATCCCTTTTCAAAGAGGGACACGAAGCAAACTTTTAAAAATGATGAAGGTCTTTGATGTAGGAATTTTAACATGGACGTAACTTTTATGAAAAAGTTTTTAATGGATCCAAAGACTTTTACCAGAGTTTCCATTTGATTGCCAGGCAGTTTAGAACATTTTTTTCTCAGTTTCGTGAGGTTACTTCTCGTACTTTTAGGTTCAAAAAAGTTTTACACTTCAACCATGGTGCGTACAAAATATATCATTGTTTCAGAACTGATTGAGTATGGAAGTTGTTGAGAAAAACTTTGTTGGACAGTTTAAAGTAGTGTATTTTGTCAACTAAAATGAGGTTGTGTCGAAATGAGGCTGAATCGTGAGGTGTTCGTACACTGAAGTGGAGTGGCAGCGTTTCATTTAGATAAGAAATGTTATTGGCATATCTTGTCATATCACGTCCAAAAGCAAATGCCAGACAGATAAGCAACCCAATGCATATAATAGCTTATCAAATGCTGTAGACACTTATCTAGTGTATATCAAAAGATAATGCATGAACTTTACACCAAAATATCATTTCCATTCAACGTTACTTTCGGGAATAACGCAAAGTTTCAAGATTTTTTATAATTTCAATTTTTAATACAACTAAACAATACCCCGACTTAGTGAATGTCATGTGAAGCATCTGTGGCAACTGTACGCGGTCACGTGTACTTAGTCCAAGAATGAATACATGGAATTTACCAAGCCAGCAGGTGAGTCACCGGAAATTCCTCCGCAGTCCATGCATCCTCCTGAAATATATGGGACGGCAGTGCTTGGCTCTGAATTGTTTTTTGTGTAACAATCAACAACCAAACTTAGCAATAAATGATAACGTTATGTATTTTTTACCTACCAGTATTTTGGCACGCGGAAATGTCAAGTACGTAGGCACAGTCAGAAGTCGCATTTCCTGTACTTCTCGCTAAAACAACTCATTTTCTTATGAATTCGTTAATGTACACAGAATGATATCTTAGCGCTGACAAGTAACAATTTAAGCTGTCATGTTAAAGACAAAAATACGTCATCTTCATAATAGTTGTAATGTACAACAACTTGAGCTATCTTTCAGCTCCGCATGAAAAC
>VICI01004380.1:0-11121 GCA_019593645.1 Akabosia matsudoensis
ACTAAAAGAAAAAGAGATAAAAGAATCTCCAGTAGGAAGGTATCTAACATCAGTTTGGGGAATCATGATGTAATGCATCATGAGTGAATGTACCCGCATTACCAAAAAAATTATTTATGCGGATTAGACCAAGTTTGTTCTTCGGTATTATGTTTTGCTGGGGGAAAACCTCACGGAAGGGTAGCATTAAGGACTCTCAATCTCTGTTAGAGAGGACGTTCCTTTCATTTTGATGAAAGAGAACCTGGCTCTGGACGACAGCCTCATTACTATCTCGTATTAAAAAAAAAAATTTGAGGGTTTTATTGGTATTATTGACTTGACTTTAAGTTGTCCTTGAAAACTTGATTCGTTGAGCAAACCATAGCCTGCAGTAATCCACAAGCTGAATAAATAAACTGGTGGATATCAAAAATACCAAAATGAGTAAATGGGCAAAAACAGACCGTGTAAATTTGCGCCTATGAGGTACTCCGTTGAAAAAAGGAGCTTGTAATTTTTCAGGGTAAACTTACGAAATGTGTATTGAAAACTAAGGAGTATATTGAGTTTTGAGAATGTTACGCAAGACACACCATGCTAAAACGCTATACCTCCATGCTGAAAAATGCCGCATGGGAAAAGGTACTAACAATCCTTTAACTGTAGTCGACGTCTAAGTCTCATGTCGTTGGTGTGTAAAGCCTCCCTGCGTCAATATCGCCTGAGCGATTTAACGGAAATACATACGCACCGACAATCATGATTGTTGAATGGCGTCTAATTTCGTTCCGGTGTCGGGACTATTGGACAGCACAATTTCAAGCTTTTTTGAATGACTGGTTCAACTTTCACTTTATTGAATCAGGAGGACAGAATAAAGAGAGAAAGAGAATTTTATTATTCTCGATTTGCATGAAAATATACAGCTGCATGAAAATATATACAGCTGCATTAAAATTTGCTATATTTTGTAAATCAAAATTATTGATGTTACTTTCTGCTTGCAACAGGACAATTTTTCGATACGACAATTGAGTGGCCACCTTGTTTTGGTGCTACATCAAAGTCAAAGATTTCCGTAGGAATGGATAAAGAGCAACAGGCGTTTGGGGAGTCGACAACTGCATTGACACGACCTTCGCAAGGACATGCTGACAGAAGCAAGTAAATTTGTTCACCAGTGTATCCGAACCGCTTGAAATATGCAATACAGTTTAGAGCAGCCTGTTTGAAAGATACAGACGCGTCAAGATAATGCTGATTCCCATCTTCGTCAACGCTTATTCCTTCAAATGTCAAATATTTAGAGAAATGTGGCTCCACAGGACCAGGCATGAAAATAGGCATGCTGAGATTTCCGTGTAGACGGACGCCATGTTTGATTATATTTGCTTTGAGAGTTATAGCTCCAGCCATTTCGATAGCGCCACAAAACTGAATCAAGAAGGAAAGATGTATTATTATTATTTGAAATTTAAATTCTTATTCAAAGTATTTTAAAAGTTACAGCCGTACAGAGATTTCTCCATCCCCTTGCGAGAAATGTAAATCCCCCACACTCAAGTTAGCGCCAGGAAGATAAACAGGAAGCCAAAGTTTTGTTCCTCGAGATAAATTCTTGATGTCACAATTTCCTCCGTGCTCGCGAGGAGGAATTGTGCGAGCACCTTCCTTGCCGGCTTGACGAGCTTTTACCGGATCGATAACCTCAAGTTGACCCATCAGAGATCCTATGTCGTTACGGTAGGTAAGCCAAAGGAGGAACTCGGTTGTTATCAGAGCTTACCAACTTGAATTCCCGGCGATTCCATTTTTCCAATAGTTCTCTGGATGGGGCCGTTCCAATTATACCAGGATGAATTATTCCTGCAAATTTTACACCAGGAATGTGTCGACTTGTCGCGTAAATTCCTTCTAAATCCCAAACAGCTTTAGCAGCACTTTTGAAATGTGTATCAAGGAAAACCTCCCCCATTGCTAACGTCAAATATTCCCGTATATCCCCATTCATGTCCCTCGAGGGGTTGAATTTCCAAAATTTCTACTTCTAGATAGTCTCCAGGTTCAGCTCCCTCAATGCATACAGGCCCGGAAAGATTGTGACACTTGCTAAGGTCCGCACCGCGAACATCTTCTGCAGAGTCGTTGTTTTTAATCTGGCCTCCTGCACATATCAATCATATTTATTGTTACTCACCCTCACACCATGACCCTGCACACTTTGATCAAAAATAATATTCAGTTTGCTTACCTGTCCAATCCATGCATTCAATTCTAAACACCTCTCCAGGAATGACCTTTGCCACTGCAGGAATATCAGGATGCCATCGATTGTGAATAGCTCGGTTCGCCTGTTCCTCTGGCTTTTTACTAAGGTCAACGGAAATAATTGTTCGGACCATTTTTCTGTAGCAAAAATAATGTTCTATGCACCAAGATCACAATACAAGCAACTCCAACGAAACACAGCGGTCGACTAATGCTCAACTTCTGGATAAATCGTAAGCATCTATCGCTTTTATTATCAATTGGTAACTCCTATCCTATAATTTGATTGACATTCCGTATGATTTTTCGCTCCACTGAGAAGTAAAACTTGTTCTCGACACGCGATCCAGTTAATAGCAAGTTAAACGAAAGTGGGTTGATCAAGCTTTAATTAATCATAGCTTTCCCATGTGAATTCCATCCGCTGGTTTCTACTGATCTTGATGAATATCAAGTCATGAAAAAGTAAGATTATCTTTTAAGGTTTAGTATATAGGAATCTATGTGGTCTTATCCATCTTCATCTTGTCCTTCAGCATGTACCTCTCAAACCGTTGCTATTTCCATTTATACCAGGATCAAAAGGTAAACGACTTGTTTTCTCCCTATTCAATTCTTAAAGCACCAGAAAAACTTGCAGTACACATTTGCTGATAACCATGATTGATTACATATTGCATGCTCCGAAAGTAACCTTGAAAGGTCAAATACCAACATCCCAGGCATTGTGTGTAAAATACCAGGCAATGGTATGTGTAATAAAAAATTACCCCAATCAGGTAACGAACAATTTAATGCTTGATTAGATTTATATTTACCGTCAGTTTGGTGTGTAAGCAATTAGTAGTCTCATGAAATACGTAATTCATTATTCATGAGTGTCCCTAGATTTCATCACAATTTTAAAAGGTTTAGGTATCAAAAAGTATCCTATATCCGCTTCGAAGCGGTCCTCCTGGTGTTCTATTTGAGGGTCTGGATACACATGAAATTTTTGAAAAATACTGGATAAAAACAGAAATAATGTATCCTTCGCTAAATTTTCGCCCATGCAGCGTCTTCTTCCCTCTGCGAAAGGAATCAAGGCAGGATGTCTATGCACTTTGGTTCCAGTTGAGTCAAGAAATCTGTCTGGACGAAATGTCGCAGGGTCACCCCAAATATCCGGGTCATGATGAACTCCGTACAAGTTGGCAAAAACAGTTGTATTTTCATGTAGATAATATCCATTAAAAGTTTTCCCTCGAAGTATCCTATGAGCGACGCCCATTGACAGGACGGTCGAAACACGGAGCGTTTCTAGCATTGTTGCTTCCATGAATGGCATTCTGCAAATTTAAAGATACCAAGGAATAAGATTAATTGATCGAACTCCTTCTAAAGGCTTTGTCAGAAAATTCTTTACCTATTCTTGTCCGGTAATGTGGGCACCCTTATGTTGCCAATCACAGCATCGATTTCCGCACGTAACTTTTCTTGTACATTTTGATAATGGCTCAGGTAGAGTAAGGCCCATGATAGTGTATGTGACCTTAAGGAATTCGCACAATTTTCAATATTAACCTATGAATCGGCGCATAACATAATTTGACTTACGTTGTCTCTGATCCTCCAATGAATAGGTCAAAGATCCCTGACACCAAATTTTTGTCTGAGTCAAATTCGAAAAAAAAACTACAGTCCATTACATAATTGTTGGATTTTTGTAAAAAAAGGTAGTAAAATAGATTTCCTCACATCCAAGTTCCTGGTAAAAGCTTGATTTAGTGTCGGTACAAGATTGTATCTCCAAAAGGTGCATGTCAATAAAGTCTCTATAAAAAAGGTATTCCTGTCAGTGACTGGCTCAAGATTAAAATTTGACGTTAGTTTATGTCTTATACACACTTACTGGGGAGACTCGGGGTTCAATTTAGATCGATGAGTTTTTATAGTGCTCTCAATATATTCGAATAATCTGTTCCCACTGTGGACATATCGATTCCAACTGAAATACTCAGGTGCAATGTGTCTCAAGAAGGGTGCGAAGAGTACCCCGTTAGTACAAACTACAGCTAAGGAACTGAAATTCGAAATGAATTCTGAGCATCTCCAAAGCTCATAGCTATAACGCTAGTATTCTTACTCGAAAAATTCACTAGCGAGATCAAGTATCAATGGTCGTTTCTCCTCCCAATCATGCCTCTCACCGGAAACAATCTGCCAGAGCGAATTGACCACCGGTGCGTTGAAAATCCGGTTTCCAGAAATCGGTACGCCTTTATGTTTATTAAACCAGGTTATCATAGTCGCTACTTCCTCCAGAATAAGATGTTCCATTTTGGCAAATCCCTGTTCTCTGTTTTTCAAACAAGAATTCTATTTAGACATGATTTATACAAGAAGTATTGCACTACTGCTTCAACAAGTTGAGGCTTACTTTAACTTCCTCAACGTAAACCTCCTTTGATCCTCCCAGTTGGCACCATCAGCCATGAGCACACCTAGTTTAATATGCCCAAATATTCAAGGAAAGCACTGAACAATAAATAGCTATACAACTCGGCTCACCGTATGGACCTTTCGAAAATTCATACATAACTGGATTATCTCTACATGACCGCCCATTTGAAACGCTGTCCTTCAAAACGTCTTTTATTATAGTCGGGTCGTTTAGAATCACTAAACTTTGTACACAAAAACTACTATGTAAATGCCTCATAATAATGTGTGCCAAGCAATTATGATCCAGTCTTACTCAATCCCTCCCATCTTCACTTGGAAAATTGGCCCATAAATTTTCGCCCAGTCAGCGAACCTTTTGTGAGGTCTCTGTCCTATCGATAAAACGTTTCCCAGAAGTGGTAATGGAACTGGACCTGATATTTAAAAAAATTAGGCTGCGTGAACTGTTGAACGCTCTACGATGTTAGTTGGTAATGGGTTTTGTAATGTGTCTCAAACCTGGCAGGGTTTGTGATTTTTTGCGACATTTGAAAAATACTAGTAATAACAATGCAAACAATACAGTCACTAGAAAATTATTTATATTTAAAAGCAACATTATTCTTAAAACTACTTTTGTAAGTTTTACATTCACAGGAAAGGTTTCAAAATTCTGAAGATTTCTTGTCGGGAACAGTTATAAAACAAAAATCCTACATGTTCAGGTAAAACTCATAAGGATTGAAAAATATACCCTTCATGCCTGGATGCGTATAATATGCTACCATAAATAAGAAAATGTAGAAAAAAGTACCATTGGACTGGTTTTTTATGAATAAACGACCAGATCAGCACAATTTATTTGCATTCAAACATTCAAATGAGTAAAACATGCCGGTAGATAAATCTAGACGATAAAACATAATTTGTGTATTGGTTACGTACCCAATAGCCTTTAAATAGAATATTCTGGTGTATAAAATCTGAAAACTTGAAAAAAAGTCAAAATTCTTTTAAAACCTAGGACTCGCTATGATTTTAAAAGGTTTAGGATTCAACAGAAGTCCTTCACACGACTCGAAACTAGGTTTTTCCCCATCAGGCAAGTCGAGTTTGAGAGTAAACTGGAGGAATATGTGAGAAATGTACAAGAAAAGTGTGTTTTGGGACAAGCTATCTCCAATACATTTCCGTCGACCTGCTGCAAACGGAATTAGAGCTTTATTCCGCAAACATGTTTTCCCGTCTTTACTAAGAAACCGTTCTGGACGAAAGTTTTCAGGATCTCCCCACACATCCGGGTCATGGTGAGCTCCATACAAGTTCGGAAATATGATTGTCCCTTTTGAAATGTGGTAGCCATGGAAATCCATGTCCGCCGTCATTCTGTGAGGAACGCCGTACGCGAGTACCGACGTGATTCGTAAAACCTCCGATATCAATGCATCCAAGTATGGAAGCCTATACCAAATCGCTCGATAAGTTATGAAGAAGGCAAAGTATTGAATTAAAAAATCACAATATTCAAATAACCTTTTCCTATCGGCTAAGGAGGGAGAGCAAGAGCCCAAAACTCTATCCAGCTCCTCATGAACTTTGCGTTGTATGTCAGGGTAAGCACCGAGATACAGCATTGTCCATGAAAGAATATTAGACCTTATACAAAATGAAACAGTGAGTAGAAATAAAGTAAATTGTGTTGGTTCAAATATATTTCCACACTCACGTTGTTTCGCTGCCACCGATAAACAAGTCTAGGATATTGGCTGATAAGTTTTCCTCTTTAAAATAAAAATTGAAGAACGACTTTGACGCAAGGGCATAATTATAACCTTGAGGAAAGAACTTCCATGACTTACCGCCACGATGTTCAAAGAAACTAGATTCAGGGTCGTGTGCTTTCGCCATTTCCATTAAATAGTAGTCAATATAATCCCTTCAAATCAAAATAAGCTGTCATTTTAGATACATCGTTTGATCGTCATATTTAAAAGGTCAAGAAAATCAAGACTAAGATACCGCGGGTTTTTGGGATCCAGAGTTTTCCTGTGCTGGTCTGTGTACTTGCTAAAAACTCTAATTATGTCGGATGTGCATTTCACATACTTGTCCCAACTTAAGTACTTTGGCATAATGTGTCTCATGAAGGGCACAAAGAGAATACCATTGATCGATACTTCACTGATGACTTTGAAGAAATCGTCAGCTATATCGAATGTGCTGGGTCCATTCAACTCCCACTCACACCTATCACTGGTTACAAGTCTCCATAGAGAATTAACAACTGGGGCATTAAAGATTCTATTCCCTTGCACTGGACGTCCTTTCTTTTGATGTAGCCAGTCTATGAACACTTTTAACTCGTCGACAATTATTGATTCCATTCGATGGTGGGCAAAGCCTAGCTGGTTTTTTAAGGTATGTATCGTGAACTTGCGTTGCTCGTCCCAAGTTCTACCCTCGGAGTTAAATATACCTGCGAATTAAGCCATGAAGCCATCCGATAATAAAAATAATATTTTCTAGCGTAGCACCTAATTATACAATTTTATAACAAAACATAGCAGAGGCTAAACGTAAGGTTTTTTGAAGTAGGCTATATTTGGAACAACCTGCTGCATTGAAAAAATATAAAATACTTTGTAACTTAATAATTTACACAGAGAATAATTTGACCATTCAAAATGATACAAAAATTTGCAGCTCATTTCTATTGAAGGAAGGGATCTACAACAGGGAAGCTTTATCAAGAGCCTTGTTACAATTAGGTGCTTTTTAGAAAGGGCGCATAGTCGATAACACATATTACCGTTCGGGCCTTTTGCGAACTCAAGAATAACGGCATTTGATGTGAGCCTACCTGAGGACGCTATGTCACTCAGAAGCTCTGTGATGTATTCATGGTGGTTAACCACAATTCCACTATAAAATCAGACAGCACAGTCGTTTTCATTCACGATAAACCAAATTACCGAATTCGGAACAATTTCATATTGTATCCTGAGGACACGAGCTTCTTACTTGACGGGTCCTACTTTAATTTTATATATTGGTCCATATATTTTAGCCCAGTGGTGGAACGTCAAATGTGGCTTTCGTCCGACTTGAAACACGTTCCCAAAAAATGGAAGCGCAGATGGGCCTGAGTCATCCACACAAATAAGTATTCGTCAGATATTTTTTGATTAAACAATGATGATCACCTGGCAATTTTTTCCCTTTCTCAGTCGGTTTAAGAAAGCATATCAGTAGGACGAGAACAGTAGACGCCAAAATTACTTCACTAATCATAGCTTTGAGCTGAATGTGAGATTTTTTTCTAAAATTAAACAAAATTGACTGTCAGTTTATTTATGATTTTTGCTTTAGTAAAAAACTGGAAGGAAACTCGGAAAGCTGTTGAAAAGTTGTATGTCAAACCTATGACCTTTGAGGATACCGTCTTGGCGGAATTGAAGTGGTTTCCCACAATCCCGAGCAATTCGATGAGGAATGCCAAATCGAACTCTTGTGAATGTATGTTCAAAGGAAATACGCTTTAGTTACCGAGTAG
Organism: Akabosia matsudoensis; assembly: GCA_019593645.1. Lineage (NCBI taxonomy): Eukaryota > Metazoa > Arthropoda > Collembola > Entomobryomorpha > Paronellidae > Akabosia > Akabosia matsudoensis. Next base: position 8,228 of record VICI01004380.1, read on the forward strand.
AATACTATCAACTATTGTGAACTCAATAGTCCTATCCCAAATATTACCAAAAAGGAATGGACAATGGAATGAGTCTGGGAATCGCTATCTAAACATGGTGTTAAATTTCGCAAGTAGGATATTCGTATATTCATTACAGTTTTTAAGCTTGTGTGAAGTTTGGTCAGCAATATCCGAACATTCAATCATTTTTCTTATGATAACGACGTAATCGTTTTATCGGGCACTCCATTTTCATAAAGAATTAAACAGGATTTGTTAACCTGTAAGAAATTATGAGGCTAAATTTCATTGGATTCGATAGAAATTTCATTTTATTCATTCAACTTACTTACTACACATGTGGTAATTACGAGAACGTCAATACTAACATTTACAGTAGACATTGATTCGTCCATTGGGCTTTTTATTGAATATTTTTTTCTCTCTCAGATTGTGAATAGTTTACTCCACCACCGTATCCATGTCATTTCACTCTTCATTCATCAATTTAAAGCATTTCGAACCGCCTCAAACTGGTCACTACTTTGGTTGTATCTTTCACAGGTCATAAGGAACAAATGCTACACATCAACACATCTTTTAAAAACGTAACTTAATGTCTCCAGTTTTATCGTTTGCGTTCATATTGACGCTCAAACATATAGCACGTCATTTGCCAAATGCACGGCAGTATCAGTTTGCGAATTGTAGATGGCACGAAATTGAGTTTCATTCATAGGTCAACGCTTTATCGTGTCAGTTTCAAACCTGTAGCCTATTTTAAACAAAAATTTCACAATGCCTTGCTCGGATGTGCATAAATTGTATGAATGAAACCTGTAACATGAATGAAATGATGGAAAGTTTGAAGACGATGAGGTAATTTATTGCCAGACTTGTGGTACATCATTTTCGTTAAACAGCCACCCACAAACAAATGGTCGGCAGTTTTATTATGAACGGGCTCATGGTGGTTGTCAAAGTTGCAAATAATATGTATTGTTTTGTACTGTAAAATGTAATCTATTACCGGACTACTAAACTTCAAAAGATGCATTGGTTGGATTCTTGACAGGTTCAGTTATGTTGGCATACAACTTCTGGTACGATTAGGACAAAAGTGTATTAAATAGAATATATCCAGTATCCACGTATTTATAGAAAATAGTAGAGTAGAATCCCTATAACATTGGCACAAGAAAGGGTACAGCTTGGGTACAACATTCATTGAAGTGAATAGTAGCAAAAAACAACCAAAGTTTGTAATCCATAGCTTAGCATAACCTAGTTCTTTCCACTACTTGCTCGCACTAGGACAACAGGATTTGCTTAGTCTGATTCTGATATTATTATTATTTATTTGTTTCCATAGAACAAATCGTGATTTTTTTTATCTTATCTTCCAAAATTGAGAGCACCCCAGGGTGTTAAATAGAATATATCGACGTATTTTGTATTTATTTGCGAAAAAAGAAACATTTCAGTCTTGTACGTGAATGCAAGTGCGCACACGCAGCAAAAAGCATCAAACGTCTGCATGCATACTTTTGACTGTCTCGAGCTCCATAAACAATTTCTTTTACTGTTATTTTAAGGCGAATTGCCAGAAGTGCTGACCATGGAGGTTTCGATTACACGCATTTTGATGATCACAGTTTTTACTTGCTACTGCTGTAGCAGCACTATTGCGGATATGGTTAGTAAGCCCAGAGAATAGGTTTAGTTTAAATGATCTTAAACTACTACAAGATCTTAAACTTGATAACATACTCGTAAATGTTGTAGTAATTGACCTTTGGATATCTCAGGCATGCAGCGAGTCGGAACTAGTTGCTCTCGAGTCTTCTGGTCAACTGCTTCCTCCGCAGAAGTTGGTTGAACGCATTGAAAAGGATCTGAAAGCGATTCGTGCTGCTAACCCGAGTACACAACAAGTCAATCATCAATCTCCATGGACACCCGGCCAACTTATTGTTTCCGATTTGGAGAAAAGTTCGGCTGATGCTTTGAACAGCAGTATATACGGTCCCATTCAGTCAAAGTCAATTTTTCAAAACACAATATTCCTGGTGACATTTACCAAGCCGTATCACCCAGTCCGATTAGCTGAACATTTGGAAAAAGAATTTCGTATTGAAAATGCGCAACCCAATGGTAGCTATGGGAGATCTAGCAGTATCACGTTGACAGAGGATGCAAATGGAGATAACACATACGTCTTTTACTCTGGATCGGGTGACTGCCCTTCCGGTTGCATCAACAAGTCATATTCGACTTACAAGGTGACACCAAACGGAAAAGTTACCTCAATCAGCAATGGAAATCCGGAAGTTCAAACTTAAGAGTCAAAATATTTTGCATAATTTGCCCTAATTGAATTTTAAGTTTATTCAATATAGATAAAATTGCACTGAATTGAATAAAAGACAGAATTATCAAATAAAAATTGCTTACATTCTTCTAGAACCCAATGGACATGCATTGTCTGCCTGCTCAAATCCAAATCTCTTCGAAGAATACGGGGCGTTGTGAGGTAACTAATTTACAAACTACATCAGTTCAAATGGAACGTCAACGGGTACCACTTTTTTATTTTCGCCTTCTTCATCATTGATCGAAATCGTACCGTGAATAGTTTCTATGTTAAAAGTAGACTATACATCTTGGTGGCGGGTTTCCCATTTATTATTGGTTTCCGCCTTTGTTCCACCAAAATCAACAATGTGACGACATTAATGTAGCTTTTGTGGAAATGTTTTGTGATAAGAGCATAAACCCACTTTATTACGAAGCTGAACTTTTGTTCAGCAAGTAATGACATCGATGAGTTTGTCTGTCCGTCTGTCTGTCTGTCTGTCTGTCTGTCCGTCTGTCCGTCTGTCCGTCTGTCCGTCTGTCCGTCTGTCCGTCTG
>VICI01004381.1:0-11115 GCA_019593645.1 Akabosia matsudoensis
TGGAACTAGTAACGAAATATTCATCACAAAAACATCCTCTAAGAGTCCAAAGCGAATATCTTCATCAATTACAATCTAAATATGTATTCTAACCACGAGAAGAGTTTATTGTAATACCAACTATACGTCTCCCTCATACTATTCCGTTGTACTTTCAATTATTATCGACGATTAATTTTGTAATTGTTTCCTAGATATTTTATACGTTCTAACTTTCTGATCAACTGTACTTATCGACAGTAATTAAGTTACATTACTAATTATCCTCCGGGCAGCTGATCTCTCCAAAAATTAGGACAGTGCAGGATTGACTGCAGACCTGCGGAAGCCTAATTTAAAAAAAACAAAACAAACAATACCAACTAAAAGAAACGGGATCAGTGATGTCGGACTTTGGGGAGAAAAAAACTTGACACAAAGCTAATTTACAAAAATTTACGTGGATGTGGTCACCAACTACAGCTTGAAAAGAACATTAATATTTTTTATCTCCAAGCTAGGCCTATCCCCTCATGGTGTGCTGCACAAGTAACCTGTAACCTCGTCCATCGTCTGTTGTGATGTTTCCACGCAAGAGACGTGTTTACATTTTTCGTTAGGTGCTTGCTACTGCTAAAACTCTACGAGCTGATGATCCATCGAGTTTTTTTTGTACGCGGTTGTGTCACGACGCCCCAGAAAGTTCGGTGAGCTGAGCACTAAGACAGGTGAGAGATGTACTCCTCCCTGAAAGAGAGTCATCTGGATTACGAAAACCAGACAGCAGAAAACCAGTCTTCTGGGGCTGACACTTGACGTGACCACGGGGCAGTTAAAGAAGAAAATCACCTGGTGTCATAGTGGTCAGGAAAGTCAAATAGATTTACCTACTCATTTATAAGGACTGTAAAGTGAATAAGCTAGTTAATTAATGCACTGATCCGTCTAGTCGATAGTTCACTTCAGAATACTTGTAGATAGTCGGGAAGGTTGTCAGGTTTCTGACAATCAATTCGGTCACGGGTTGACGCGCTTTGGCTGACAGTGACAACGTAAGTGTAGCGAAATGAAAGTAATAAAATATGTAGGAAAAATGTTTTGAAATCACGTGTAGGTGAGTAAGAACGAGAAAAATGCATCTAAGTAAATTTGCTTGACAAAAGGGGGCGTCAATTTAACGGGTATATTACTGGTTGTGTTGGTTTCGTCCCCAGCATAATTTGGCGTTAATACACAAGTCCTAATGCCCATTCCGAATATTCTAGCTTGAAAGTAATAGTCGGTGCCTTTAACGAGGAGCATATAATTTACCCCTTTCAGCAAATATAGTATGAAGTCATGCTAAGAAGGTGACGAAAGTACATAAAAAAGCATGTAACTTTTTTCTTTTTTTTCTAAAAAAAAGTTTGCCTTTTTTATAGGTTATCCAAAGAAAATGGCTTTACCATGGGAAGACAGAAGATTGAACAATGCGCAATTTGGAGTTGTATTTTTTACTTCTAGCCAAAGGCAGGATACATGTGGCACCAATGGCCTACCTTTAACTCCTAATAGTATTCGGATTTTAGGAAAATCTCAGTATTTAAAGTCACTTCATCATCCCAATCTAGTTCAGTATGTGGACATCATTCGGGGAAAACATGGTGCGTCAGCAAATGTTCCTTGATCAAGTTCAATGTAATCCCCAACTACAGTTTATGTTTTCTTTTGTCGACAGAAAGAATCGTTGTGATATCTGAAACCCATTCAAACAATCTCCGTAAATTATTGAAATCGTTCCCGTCAACATTTCAGCCAACGACACCAAACGGTTCATCTCAACTTCTCTGCGTCGCCAGGCAAATATTGTCCGGCTTGGAATATATGAACAAACATGGTATTACAAATAGGAATCTCCAATTAGACAATATTTTAGTTGACGACGACGGATGTATAAAGTTGTTTAACTACGGATTGTATTATATGACGAATGGGGGAAAGTATGTCACTTTTCCTATTGGTTGCCCTAAATATTTTGCTCCGGAGGTGTTTTTGAAAAGCACACGTAGTGGCAGTTCAATGCACTACTGTGATACCTGGGCAGTGGGACTGATTCTTCTGGAGCTGGTTCTCGGGAGGGAACTGTGGACAGATCTCAAACTGCAAGAACTTATGAAAAAAGTTAACGCACTCTACAATGCTAGCACCCAAAAGAAAAGTATCAGCGCCATGTCTCTCATTTTGGAAGAGGAAGGGCTTATTTATGTACAGGAAGAGATGAGTCCCGCCGTTAGGACACTGATCGAACAATGCCTTATAACTAGCCCTTCAAACCGACCATGGCCTAAGCAGCTTCTAAAAGACACTCGAATATTCCCCCAAGATTCGTCAAATGAGATTATCCCCGATGATCGTAAATCACACGGAGCTGGCTATCAGAGCTGGGCCAACCCTTGTCGCTCTGCTTCCTTGCCCTTTACGATTAATTTTAGTGAAGCGTGCTCCCTCGACAATAACACAGAAAGTAATGACAATCAGATCATGGAAAACGGTGATGCAAACCAGCAATCTCCAGCTATTTCTACGTCCCCGATTCAGTTTCGGGACAACTGTGGTGTGACTAATTTTGATGCGTTGAAAACGTTGACGCTTTCAACAAACACTTCCAGACTTCTGACATTCCGATCACTCAAAGAAGTATACTATTTGTGGCAGTTGGCAGGTGGGGACGTGATTGCAGAACTTAAACGACAAGGCCTCACAAGAAAGAAACCTGCAGTTCTATCGGTTCCCAAGTACGCGAAAATAATAATTACTTCTTTGCTCTAATTCGCTAACTGATAATTTGTTACAGGCACTGATAAAATGTACAATCTATTTCAAATTTTAGCTCCATGACCTTGGAAGGAGAATCCACAGGTAAAGCTAAAGAGAGGGGGTTACTACTTGACCAGACTGTAATCCTTCTTCCGTTAAATGAACTACGTAAACGACTTAATGATATCCCCGCTGAAGATTACTATCCTTTAGTCGAATTCACACAGTAAGTTTGACGTATTGTAGCAAAAAATAAAATCGAGTTCTTACTTTGACGCATAATCATGAATAGACATAATCCACGTGCGGAACATGGCCCAGTAATTGAAGAGTCTTCAACCCTTCCGTTAATAATCAGAGAGAAGGACATTGAGTATCAATTCCATAGAATCGTTCTTTTTGACAGATTACTCGGTGTAAGTTTCCTTTCTATACCGAGCGTCTATTTTTTAGCGTAGGTTTTCTATATGCTGAACTATATCGTACTTTACAGAGCTTTCCATTTACAAAAAGTTCGATTTACAAGGAGGCAATCCTAGATATACCTCCGTTCTTCCGGGCTCAAATATGGTCTTGCCTTCTGGGAATCGAAGGAGACGTTCAGTCTGACTATTTCGCAACGGATAAGGAGACTCCAACGTCGACAGACCGACAAATTGAGGTTGATATCCCTCGATGTCACCAGTATGACGAGTTACTGTGCAGCCCTAGTGGACATGAAAAATTCAAGCGTGTTCTTAAAGCTTGGGTTGTAAGTAATAAGGAATACGTTTATTGGCAAGGGCTGGATTCCCTCTGCGCTCCTTTCCTCTATTTGAACTTCAACAATGAAGGTACTTCAGCCTTTATGAACGCTTTGATTTCAATAGTCTATCGTATATTTATAACTTACTTGATCGTTTCTTTGCAGCAATGGCGTATGCTTGTTTGTCCGCATTCATTCCCAAATACCTATATAACTTTTTCCTTAAAGACAATTCTGTGATTATTCAAGAATTTCTCGCTAAATTCTCCCAATTGATTGCTTTCCATGATCCTCAGCTCACAAACCATTTAGATTCGATTGGCTTCATCCCAGAACTTTACGCAATTCCATGGTTCCTAACGATGTTTTCTCGTAAGAATTTTAATATTTATTTGCATTCCAACTTTAAATACCGATGATATGTGTGGTAACTCATTTGTCTACAACGCAGATGTATTTCCCCTTCACAAAATTTTCCACCTCTGGGATAAACTCTTACTCGCAGACTCGTCATTTTCCCTGTGTATCGGATTATCAATTCTTTTTCAGTTAAGAGAATCGTTATTAAACTCCGGCTTTAATGAATGTATTCTGCTCTTCTCCGACATGCCCGAAATCAATATTGAAAGATGTGTCAAGGACTCTGTTGAAGTCTACTGTAACACACCGAAAAGTGCCCTATGTCGAAAATTTGATCCCCCAGAAACTACAAACTGCTCTGATCTAGGGAGACAAGTGCACCTTTACGATTCAGATACGCAAACGTTCAAAGTGATGAAACCTACGACTGACAAGATAGCAACATCACTGTCAGGAAGTTTAGAAATCAAAGAGAACAAATCAATGCTCAAAAGTAGTCCATCAACGGATGCCTTAGTAAGTAATGAAACTTATACAAAACTGAAGGAATTAATATTACTGATCGTAGCAATCTGCACTTCATCTAGAAAACGGAAGCAATACCTTTAGCTGACCTTAAGACGGAGAAATGTGTAAGAATAAGTGGAGAAGATTTTCTAGAACTTCTGGATCTAAATCGATCGAAATTTCAAAAAGAAAAGATGATCGTGGTTGATGTCAGAAACCCCGAAGAGTAAGTCCAAATAATAATAACTCAGGGTGCTTCGAACGTACGTATACATGTCGCATTTGTACATATTTGAAATTCCAGTTATAATAGAGGAGCCATTCCGGGTAGCATAAATATGCCTTATGCAACTTCCTTCACTCAGGATGGAAACTTTTTAGTGCAAAGCTCAGAACTGGCTGTGCTAAAAGCCAACATCGGAAAGATCATTGTCGTTGTTGGGAATCGTGGGGACTCAGCAGTAAAGGTAAGAACTATTTTGGTCACATGCACCCATTGACTACATCCATAATGTTTCTATTTCAATTCTCATAGTTTGCGGAAAAAATACTTCGGCTGGAATTTCCAAAAGTGTGCGTGCTGCACCGTGGGATAGAAACATATTTGAAATTCCAGTTATAATAGAGGAGCCATTCCGGGTAGCATAAATATGCCTTATGCAACTTCCTTCACTCAGGATGGAAACTTTTTAGTGCAAAGCTCAGAACTGGCTGCGCTAAAAGCCAACATCGGAAAGATCATTGTCGTTGTTGGGAATCGTGGGGACTCAGCAGTAAAGGTAAGATTTATTTTGGTCACATACGCCCATTGACTACATCCATAATGTTTCTATTTCAATTCTCATAGTTTGCGGAAAAAATACTTCGGCTGGAATTTCCAAAAGTGTGCGTGCTGCACCGTGGGATAGACATCTTTCGGTCATCCAACATTCTCATTGTTCCATCATCTGTTTGACAGAACAACTAAGGCGTAGGAAGTGTATAATAGCTCGTGTTTTACATAGCCCAACGTTCCATTGTGTAGCCCTTTTCTATTTTAAACCGTAGATATCAACCTTTTTCTAAATTTTTCTACAATGTTGCAAACGCCGTAATCGGATCACTCCTATACAAATTTCATAAAGATATACCAAAGAATAAGTTTTACATTTCGGTAAAACAGAATGTTTTAATTGTGTTTCGCCAGAAAAAGTTGTCCTGCTTTTATAACATTTCCTTTTTTCTCGAATAAAAAAATATGATTCTTCCAGTTATTAAATGAAATTAGCATTAAAAAGTGTGTACATGATCCTTTTGCACTTGGGCATTGTTTATCCTGTATTTTCTTAACCACGTTTGCCGTTAAGCGGTTCAAAGCAGATATATATTTCTTGTCACACTTTGATCTTTTCAATATGAACAAGAGTCTTTCGCAGCTTCAGATGTAATGTAGCAACAAAAAAAATAGACTTTTCATGTGCTGTTTGTTATCGCAATATTGGGCAACAACTGAATGTCCCCACTTCGCACTATGGCACTTCGTTATGCGAAATGGAATACTACTGTTGCTTTCCTGTCAGTTTCTGATATCCCACATCGCATAATCTGTCAAGGCAGCAATACCAAAAAAGAGAGAATCAGCTAGCTCTCGAGGGCATGCAAATACGGAGAGTTGTTTGTGTCAACGATAAAGCTTTGTCCACGATATGATGCATTTTGCACCGTCTTACTTAACTGGATAGCCAGTTTACCAGCATTCACTAGTATTAGACGTGTCATTACAGGCTTGTCATTCAAACTCTGTTAAATGACAGGCCAAGTTAAACTTGGAAGCAACTTCCTTTGCATAAGCAAGAAGAATCTCAAAATTCTCTTTGATACGTATGATGTTACCCCGTCCACTCTGTAATTTGTTTGCTGCAATGGTCGGTCACATACAACAAGTTACAGAAGTAGGAATGCAACAATGTTGAATTCAGTTAGTTTAATTCCTTGTTGATTAGAACAGTAGCAAACTAAACGAGACATGAATGAATTACAGTCTCAAGGCAAATAACTGTGACGCTCAAACAGTTACATGTCCTTATCAAGCGTTCTCTTTCTCTGGAGGCACACTTTTCAAATGCCTCCACAAAATTAGAGTAGGTAGGTTCTTACACATGCATACATTAATAAGTGAAGGTGGAAGGAGTAAACTATCGACGAGCCATTGGAATTTTAACTATCCCCCAATTATCCATGAATTATAGAGCATTAGGTCGTATCTAAAAGATAACAAAGGCATATCAGCACCATAGCTTCGTACTAACAGCACCGACCCGATATAATGTCAGTCATCAGTTAGCCTTTTTATCGAGATCTCCCTAAAAGGCTGCATGGTTGCGGGTTTACGTTATACATACATCCTGGTTAGTGCACACACCACGTTCCGTCTTGCATATTAGGTATCAACAGCGCAACTAACTCTTGCTGCGATTATCAGCTCCCAGATGAAAACGAATGACTAATCCTCAATACCCGTCACAGAACTTGTGGCGATCCAGTTCCCAAACATCTCGAACACAATCTCGTAGCCTCTTACATCTTAATGTTAGCTGAATCCTTAATTATTTACTGCTATTGCCCTGCAGTTTATAAAGTCTATATCCATTCGGGTCAGACAGTGAAATTACTCTGAGAAACATGCATCAAAACTGTAATTCCTCGTAATTTTAGATATAAAGCAAATACACATTATTGAATTTGAAAACTTGGCATCGACATTTCCATATTAGGTCGTCACATAGTATGGGCAATCTATTTCATGAGCTGACCAAGAACTCCACACGGTTTTCTCCGAATTCTGCATTCTTCCTCACTGCAAACTGCCATGGTATTTAGCATTTTAAAAAGCCTTTGTTTCGTTCTTCTGACTTTCTTCGACATTACTCAAGACGCTTTTCCTATGACGCACAGTAACCGCAATCGCAAAAAAGGCTTATTATCAATGCTCCTTCAAGTCAAAAATTGTGGTACTACTTTCTACTCGGCTCCAGTTGATTGCGGTTGGCATACCTACGTCATTATCGAAGGACTTTATAATATAAGATATCTCTCGCGAGCCATAACACACACACACACACAGCATTCTATTTTGCAATGTAGACTCTCTACCGTGTGTGCGTAGGATCAATGTTGGTACAGGTTTCGCTTGAGTACTACTAGCACCACCACCACCACCAGTTTGTGCCTACCATTTACACTGAGCTGCTAACTCTTATTGCTGCAAGTAACCAGAGCAGAGCAGACCTTTTTGGAGGAGAAGATGGAAGAGTAGCAAAATAGAAGACTGTTTTTGGTTTTTTTTTCCTTTCTGTAGTAAGGCAGGCAGCAGGAGAGGAGAGGGGGATCAAGAAAAAAAAAACCTTACGAGGCGAAAACATGGACATGTATGAAAAAATAAGAGAAAAAAAGGGAAACGCAACGAGAAGATATAAGATTGCACTTGATAACATAAATATTATAAATTGGTAATGACCCTAAAGTTTACAGTATTTAATTGTAGTTCCAAATATTTTAATTATAGTAAGATATTCAAGCTGTGGTTTTGAGAGTATATTGTAAAATGATTTGACTGTGAAGAAACTGTGCGAGAGGGTTGTCTTGGGAGAAGCGCTTGTGACCAAGATTGATTTTTTGTCAGAACGTGTTCATTTAAGGAGAACACCAGGTGGTGGTGGGCATAATCTTTGTAATTAATTGGTTTTAACGGGATGGGAGCTGTAGAAGGTTAGTAAATGCGTAAATGGTAGATGAGGTTCATAAACGAAATAATCTGGTTACAGTGATCGACCTGAGTAGTTGTGAAGGAGAGGGAGACGAAGAAAAATGAAGAGACTCGGGACAGTCACAGTTGACACACATCTGAGATAAACAAACAAACTTATACGGAATAATAAAATGAGAATGACTCAATTCTTGGAATTACCAGAAAATGGGATTTAGTAACTACACAATAAGTGTCAGTGAACTCTTGCTGATGTTGTTTTTGTTACGGGTTGTTACCAATTTTAGATGTTGAAGGGAGGGAGAAATGTTAGATGTTTTTGTCCAGGGAAATTACGTGTGGGGGAACTGGGTATGGCTCAAAGGTGACTGGGGGTTTCAGGAAGGGAATGGAAAGTTGAACTTGAGAATGTTACTGATGGAATGTTTTTGTGATGTGAATTACAGATATCTTGGAGAGTAGATGGTGGTGACGGAGGATTGAACGTTTCTTTGGTGTTAAAGTTGATAGACATTAGGAATATAGTTGTTACAATTAAACCCATCCGCAGGAATGGGTGCATCATTTCTTCCCCTGATGATGTTCACCCTACTCTGGGGCGGGGTGGGGATCGTTCTCCCATTTCTTGTTCCAAAGGGAGCAACTCAAGGGTGAGTTTTACAAAAACTGATGGATCTTTTGGTTTTGATTATAACTCTATGACTCCTGATTAATAGATTGCCCGATAGTTCATCAAGTGATCTTCATGAAAGTCAGCAACCACCAGACAGCTCCTTCTTGTCTTTCCACCCCAAGTATTTTGATTTCAAGGAGAGTCCTGTTGGTGTACCACGTTTGGGCGTAGTCAGGGTGGATAACCGACTGAAAAACGAAAATGTTAAATTGATCTCTATTTCGGGCAACACTGTCCATTTCCACTCATCATTTTTCGCAGATAAGGTCTGTACTACTGTTGACAAAGGATAGTATGAGTGCTGAATGGTTTAGTTTTAATGCAAAAAATCCTGGATTTGTTTTTTCTCTCACAATTAGGTAATCGGTCCGGAGAGTAATACAACGTTCGAAGTCGTATTTCTCAGTCGCATTGAAGGACTCGTAGAGTCTAACTTATACATTCATACATCAAAGGGACTGTTCAAATATAATGTGAGTTGAATTTCAAGTGGTGTACGTTTATTCTCTTCTAATATCGAAACAACATTAACAGTTTAATATTGGATTATTTTAGGTGAAGGGTCAGGGGCTGCCCAATCCCTATAGACTGAAGCCCCTGGTGGGGGCACGTATCCCAGTAAACGGGACATACGAACCTCTGATAACCATGCACAACACGCACGACACCCGAATTCAGGTAGTGGAAATGCACTCTAGCGGAGCTGATTTTCATCTCCAGCTTCCCGACAACTTAGACCACGATGCGGGTAGCGCGTGGGCCATCGAACCTTTTGAGACGAAACCTGTGATGAAAGGCAGTTTCCAGGGGAAGGCTGATGGAAACCACACCGGTTTTATCAAAATTCGAGTCAACAGTACGTCGGCCTCATCAGAGTACTTACTCCTACCCGTGGAGGTGCAAGTCAGTTCAGAACCTGGAATGTATTCGCCCCAAGACGCTCTTGATTTTGGGCTAATGGTCCAGACGGACAAGCCTAAGACTATATCGCTGTTCATTATCAATGCGGAACGAACCCCTGTGAACATTCAGTCTGTAGCGGTGAAGGGTGCACCAAATCCTGCAGTCAAAATTGAGTTTCGACCTGTTGTGATCGAGCCAGACAATTCTGTCTCAACTGTGGTGGCCCTTGTTACTTTTGATCCTTCTCAAGCTTATGATCCCAAAAATTCCCATGGAATGATTCAAATTTTAAGTGAATGTGGCAAATCAGTTACTGTTCCCTTTAGAGCTGCCGTTATGCATGGGCAGCTGGAATACAACACTTCTTCCTTAGGATTTTTTGTTAAGTCTGATCATATACCTCCGCGAAACTTTAGGTAAGATATTTCCTGCAAAGTTAATTCATAAAACGTATTTACAGTGTGATTGTCACACCTTATCATATCTAATTTTTTTCCAGTGTTCGAAACAATTTTTCTGCGACTGTTGCCATTTATCACGTTGCTGTTAGTCATCCTGATTTGGTGAAAGTAAGCAGCTTTAACCAGACTCATATAATTCCCCCAGGCGAACAAAAAACTATTTTCACAATGCGGATACAGCGGAAGGGAGAAATTTGTGATGCTCGTAATAAAATTGAAGTTACCGTGAAAAGTAATATTACCAACATCAAGCTCCCACTCATGTGCTATGATGGAAAGCTGCAAATGCACACGTTTGAAGATGGGGAGATTGATTGCGGTCGAATTGAAACCTACTCGTCAAGAACTGAGTACTTTTCCTTGGAAAATAAGAACCCCGTTGAGATACGTCTGAAATCATGGGGTTCGAACTCGTCTTGGGGTCATGTCGAACTAGTAGGAATGCAGAAAGGAGTAAAGGAAGATTTGGCAAAGATTAAAGACTTCGATAGTCTAAAAAAATCGGTGCGTTTCAGTTTCGTATGTTGTTCTTGTTTGTTGTAGTCTTAATGACATTATCCCTGTTTCCTTTAGCTTTTTCTCCAACCTGGACACATGGCCGTATTCTCTGTCGATGTCCGACGGCCTACTGTCGAAGGTCATTTTTATGGCGAGGCGTACGTGACGACTGACCACAATCAAACCCTTCGCGTGCCATATCGTTTTGCTGTATCTAAAGGCTCAGTATACTCGGATACTTTTGTCTTTGATAAAGTTTTCCCGGTACGTCAGCGCATACGATATTTTTGTAAACCTTGTTTTTCTGCTCCTGACTAAATAATTTTTTTTGTACTTCAGGGAAAGATCTCATGTGAAAAGCTTTATCTGGGTTCGTCGTACAACCGTACAATGCTATTGAGTGCGATTCGGTCCAAGCCTCCATTACTTATGTGGTTCTCACCATCTC
>VICI01004382.1:0-11113 GCA_019593645.1 Akabosia matsudoensis
CAGACATTTTATGAATGATTGAGCATCAAGTGCACAAAGGGGAGGATTATGAAACCTCTCGACATGGTACAAACTTTAAAATCATATAAAAAACAATTGTGACTGAGCAGGACTCGTAATTTGGCTCGAATTGATTTTTCAAATGCATAAGTTTTTTTGTGTGCAAAAGTGTGACACATGGAGGGATACAATGAGTGAGGTGAACATGATGATGACGAAGGTGGAGGAGGTGTATCTTTGACTTGTATATCACGATGATTGTATAATGACACTGGTTCATTTTAGATAACGCGCGTCAACTCATGATTCTTTTGCTCCTGTTGATAATCAACAGAAAGGAATGAAATTACAGTCGCAGATAAGAGAACCGTCATGAAAACTTGATATGAATTGTGGTTATCTTGTATAAAGGTTGTTGGTCCGCTAAAAACAGGCACGATTCTAATTCCTAATTTGAAATATATGTTCATCATGACAAGAAATAGAATAGAAATGGTATTATGAAGTCTAGCTGAAATCGTAATTATTTTAGACGGGTGGATTACGCAAAAAAATTGTATGAATATATGACATATAGAGGAAAAAAACTTGATTGGATTATGGTAAACAAGACGAATAATCTTGTAAGCACAAGTTTGTTTTTCCGAGACAGACTCTGACCCACGGGGTGAAAGAAAATTAGAGAATCAATTGCAAAATCAATTTGTTCATTGTTTTTTGGGATTCTATAGGGCATTGTAAGCTATTGCTAAACGAACACAGTAAATTGCATCAAAGCTAGTTTATAATAAAATTAGTGTCTCTAATTTTCAATTTCGGAGAGTTACTCAATCGAATAAACTGTCATTGTGATTGTTTATTTGAGGCACCTTTTTTGCAACATGCGTCGATGAACTAAATGGAATTTTGTATTGGACAGGTATTGGCAAATCAAGTCAAGCGTGAACAAGATTTTGTTTGGTTTATGACTGCAGAAAGAAGTAGTGCGTACGTACGGCTTGTTTGCATTTTTCTGGATTCTCATGACCAAAATGTCAAATCTAAAGCTGTTCCATTGATCGGCTCAGAGACTCCGGGCGTAATATTGATTATTAATCGATAAAAGGTGACAAAATATGGTTTGTTTTGTTTCATTCCTGATCCCTACTAAAATCTTGATTAATCATATGTACAGTTGAAATGGTTATGATTCCAGATACTTTGGCAAAATAAGTAAAAAGCATGACTCATTCGAAGCGCACATGATGACTAATATTCATGAATTAGAAGGAGTTACCAGCGAATTTACGAAAGCTGTGAAATTATTATAGGAAAAAGTGAAAATATTTATTTTTACTATGACGTTTCCCTTTTCATTGGACGACGGCCATATCGCCAGTGATATTGGTATTGGTGAAATACGTACCTGTTAGAAAAAAAAAGAAAAAAAAATCATTAGTTTTCACTTTTCTTTTACATAATAGATATAGGTATTTCTAGATATAAATATGATTCTTTGTCGTATACGAAAACAAACAAGATTTTCTTGTCTTTTGTATGAAATCACTGGAGTGAAGTCTCTTTTTCCTACTGTCTATTTCTTTAAACATTTTCTTTTTCGTTCCTCTATAGTAAAAATAAACTTTTTCAGCGTATATTTCAGTTTTTGGTTGCAGTAAAAGCACAAGCAGCAGGTGGAACTTTTGATTACCTGCATTATTCATACATTTAGATGTGTACTTACAACATGTAGTGTTTTTGCATAATCACATTATAAAAACACATTCTTTTGTAAGAGTAATTGTAGCGTAACAAAAAACAAAAACAAGCCAAGTGTAAAGATAATAAAATTGTGATAAAAAACACAAGCGTACAATGAAAACTACAAGCTTGACAGGGCGGCGGTTCCTCTAAGAATGAATTTAGGTATCTTACCAGGCATAAATCCTTTCTTATTTCGTACGACTCTTACAGAATTTCTTTTCATTGTAAAGTCTGTAAATCTTTGCTTAATTGCTGTTTCAATTAGGCTATAATAAACTAAAAGGTAAATCCGTAGACTACTGACAGGTTTAGGCGTATCCAGTTTGAAAGGCAAAGCCGGATGTATAGATTCGCGCAAGTGATACAATTGTCTCCCGAATTCCAAACATGTCAAGTTTGTCTACTCACTGTTTTACATTTTAGGTACAAACATACCGGCAGCGAACAATTTACAAAATGTAAAAAAACGATAGCACTAGCTTTTTGTAATGTTGAGGTGAATACTGACATTGACACTTTGCTATGCCGGGAAGAGCCATGAAATTGATAATAACGTACAGATTTTTCTGATACACTGTCCAGTGTCCACGNGTAATGTTGAGGTGAATACTGACATTGACACTTTGCTATGCCGGGAAGAGCCATGAAATTGATAATAACGTACAGATTTTTCTGATACACTGTCCAGTGTCCACGATTATTATGCAGTTTGTTTGTGTAAATAACTCATTTCAATATTTTTGAATGCACACTATAAATAAAATGTCTTTCTTTTTTGTGCTATGCAAGTAAAAATACAAAACAAATTTAAACAACCGATTCATACTCAAACAGGTTTTTTGTTTGGGAGTTCTAAGAACTCGGCTCTCTAGTTTCTGGCGCTTCGCAAGCATGGAAGCTATTTCAAAACAAAATTACATTGCCCATAGATTATAATATTTTTAGGTAAATATAATTTTTTTTTCTATGCCATGTGGTTCATTTTGATCATTCAAGATAAAACAGCAATGCATCCCCTTTTTCCTGTGATAAAATAAACTTCAAGCTGGCATCAGATTTCATTTGAAACATGATGCAAGCGTGTGTAACTTTCAAAAATGGATGTAAAACAATAGATGGTCAGGACATTGAGTGTATTTCAGTTATTAATCATAGGACGAAGGTCAAAATCAACATGTTTTTGTAGCTCATTGTTTATAAACTAAAAAGAAAAACGTTCAACGGGAGGAAAATGTCAACGGGTAACTCCAACCAGGCCTTCAACCTTGGTTGATGCATGTGGAAAGTGACATCAGTCTGATTTACTATTTATTTGTCTTGTCTTCTTGGATGTCTCCGGGTTTTTGTGTTTTCTTTTGTTTATGAGAAAGAAAAGAAAACTTTCTACAATTTGCCGACATTTTTTCCTTTAATTATTTCCCATGAAATTGAATCTTTTTCAAAGTTATTACAATTAGCTCGTGAATTTAAAAGTAAAAGCTGCCCAAAACATATTTAAATTTTTCAAGCTCCGCAAAATGATAAGAATCTGGCATTCTTGACGAATAAAATATTCTCAGCATTTTGGAAAAAGAATGTCGAGGGTTTTAAGGAGAAAACAAAATTCTTTAATTGAACAAGAAAGCCGCGAGTGATCAAGATTACAATCAAAGTCAGGTAAACTACGGGAATTTGATGTAAGAAAATAGTTAAAAAACGTTTGTCACTCCACTTGGAGTACAAATTTACATCATCATTCCATTTAGTTTTAATATTCTGCAAAATTCTAGCGTAAAATCTGGACAAACTGCCTTCTTGCTGCAACTAGTTTGTAGCGACTACTTGGTTATCAATTCATTTGTGCTTAATTCAATACTGAAAACTTAATACACTTGATAGTGACCGCAATCTAAATAGACTGTCTTTAATGCAATAGACTATCATCGGTTCATTATTTTTGACGGCAACCCGGCTTGAAAGCTAACTTTCAAATGCAAATGCATTAAAAATGCATTTTGTCTGGATGGAATAACATGAATAAGAAAACTCTATACTCTATACGATACTCATTTGATATTTAAAAACGTAAACTGTTTTCCAACTGAGGAATCAAGTTTAACCCTTTTTTCTCTAAGGAAAAAGTCAAGAACAAGAATATCCCCTATGGTCTGTCTGAATAATATGGTCATTATAATCGTGATTATAGCCAAAATGTATTTTGCATTTTCACTTAAAACGTAATAATCATAATGATTGCGTTTTGTGTTTGTGGGGGGGGGAGGACTGGTGCAGCCTGAAATTTCTTCCTGTTATTTTCTTCTTGAACCTGAACTTGCATCTGAAGAAATGATGATGATGACAGTATTTTTGTGATGATATAATGCAAAGGGAATGCAATCGAAGTAGAAAACAAAAAAAAAACCTGCATTTGGCACAAGAAACTTGATATAAACAGCGGGACTATGAGTGTGTTAACAAATGAGATGTGATGATGAATTATAACTAGCTTTTGAAGTCAGTCCTCCTGTCATTTAGCCAAAGTTGAGGGAATAAAAACAGTTTAAGAAGGGATTTTGCCCTTCCAGCAATAATGGTATCTTAAAGACTTTTTTGAGAGTTTTCGAGACGTCAATCAAAACGAACGAACTTATCGGGGATGTCTATCTGTTTCTTATAAAATGATAGTTAGTTATGAAAAAGAAAAAATAAGATGGACAATAAAACTAATAACAGTAACAGTAAAACGGGGTATACATATGTATATTATTAGAAATATTTTTCATATGATTATTAAAATTATTTAAAGGAAGTCAAAATAAAACCTGGGGAATGGAGATGGGGGAGGAAACATGTACTTATTTAGCGGCAAATAAAGAAGAAAGTTAAATGTGGTGAAAGGCTTTATGTCTAACTTATTGCCTTCAACCTTATTCATCTGTTTTTAATTACGTGTATTGAGCTAACGATTGGTATTCGAAGTGAATTCTTTTGAGACACCTGAAAGAAGTTGATTTTTATTGGGGATTTTAATGAAACAAAGTGTGAGCTTGTTATCTTGTAGCCTTAATCTTAATTGAGCAAAAAAATACATTTTTTCTAGGTGTATAAGAGTGTGAATATGACTATTTAAATTCCTGTTTGCCAGGAAAATAATAATAGTCAATAGTAAAAAGACGGGTTGTGTAGAAGTGGATCTAATAGTCTTATCAGTGTAGAATGACGCACATAAGTAAAAATTGCTATAAAGTTGAGTGCCTGTACAGGTTTCTTTTGAGGATAATAAAAAAGATGTGATGATGGCCAATATATTTAATTGAATATTAAAGGAATTCAATCAGCAATTAAAACCAAAGAAAGGGGTGGGCTTAAGGTTTTTAGCTCTAGTGATGTTGGTGTCCTGGTTTTTTCGTTTTGGATCCTTCTGATTGTTGTATGGTGGTGCCTGATTGATTTTTAGTTGGGGAATTGAACTGGTTGAACAAAGGAATTCGTTAAAATTGTTCGCATGATCGATAATTAAAAGAATGCAAAGCTGAATTACATGTTTGCATAGTCTTTAGCATAAATACAGGGTTTTAATAGGCAATCATTGAGCATTAATTAGTTAAGGGAGGAGGAACTGTTTTAAAGTTTCACTGCATCAATATTTTATACCTGACTTTAGCTCTAGATAATTTTTACATTGTATATTTACATATACATGTATGTATGACTGACAAGAAATGCTCCAAATTGAGTATATACTCGGAGACAACCTAATTATCCGAGTTTTTATAAAAATTTACTCTAATCATCAAAATGTATAACATGGATAACTATCACATATTTGACACGGCTATCGTGTGGCCGTACTTATAAACTAAATGAGAATAACAAAATATGCATTATAATTTTAAAGATAATGATGCAAGAATAATTTCATGTAATACAATTATTATGACTAATTCTGGCAGGCTACTGACTGGCCTTGTTGTTCATAGCGTAAATTATGCAGAGCGCAGAACTAAGTACAAAAAACGGTCTTCTTTCTCTGAAGTTCACCGAGAAAGATGCGCGCATATTAACTTACGAAAGGTTTTGTAAAAAGATTATTACAGCCTAACAAACTAACCGAACAAGTGCCGCGAAAAGAGTATCTGCAAAAGCTATAGCCCATGGTGGGATGTGACTTCGCTAATGAGCTGCATCATGAAATGAAATGATTACTGGTACAGATAATCATGAAGGTTGGGTTGAGCTATGACGAAGCGAGAATGGCGACGGGGAAGACGTTACCCGTCTCTGAGTCGTCCTAGCCGTGACCGATAGAGCCATTTTCATGTTCAGGGATTATATTCGGTCGGGGATTTGTTTTCGCGCACAATTAAATTCCGCCGTGAAATATGCAAAACCTGCAACAATAGTTGGACATCGAAACGGTTGTATATTATGTATTACATTGTAAAATCTTCTAGGTTAACAAATACGCGACAATATCTTGACAAAAAATATACAGTCATCATAATTACGTGACTATTTTCCCAGCCTGTTTAATCTGAAGAAAAAAATCCTTTCTAGGTTAGACCGTTTTTACCACAGCGGGTATTATTCTGCATAAAACGTTAATTGCAATTCAGTACGTGCACATTTTTGTCTTGTAATTGTACTTGCAGCCAGTAATACTACAAATACGCATGCTATATCTACTACCTAATTACACTGCATAAAAGATCATATTATTTCGCTAATTTATGCGTTAGGAATCCGCACGCTAAACGTCATCTTAAACTACCTCCATTATTGCCACACAAAGTCTAACAAATCCGATTCCTGTTTTGACATAATGATGTGATCATGTATACAAAAAAACATGAAACTACTGCAAAATATAAATGGCATTATCCTACCCATGATGCACAAGCCTGTAAAAAAATTATATCATAAAGCTCGTTGCTCTTTTACTTCTAGCATTAAGCCGAAAAAAACAATCATAATTCCTGGTCAGGTAGCCAGAACACAAAATCCCGGCGTGTTTTCCTCCGTCTAAGTATTCAGAAGAAATAGTGAAGTACTGTTATAACGATGGAACCAGTCTCAAGTGTCCATTTTTATTGTTGATAGACACTCGCAAACATGTTGAACAATCCTTTTACTACTACAGCTCTCCATTTCACACAAATGGACACACACACAACAACAAGAAACTATACTACACAGATCAGTATTGACCTATGCCAGTCCTGCTTGATATTCTCTGCATGTGCATATTCCTTTTTCCATTTTGTAAATACAATGCAACTCATCAATAATATTTTTGCAAGCTGGATTTATTCGTGATTCAATTCAGTTGAAGGTTTGAGAGGCACAAAAAAAATCTGCAACAGCGGCTTCAAGAGGCACGTTGACGATGATCTCTCATACCATTTTTTTTATTTGCTCAATTAAATACTCCAATCCACTCCCTAATTTGGGCTTCCACTTTGGATTTTAAACAAATGAGGTGCAAACTGTGAACTTGTTGTGGTGGACTTCCCTGTTCTGACCATGACAGTCAATTTTGCGCAAAAGTTAGTTCGTATATCACCGGCAAGTTTATAGCTTAACTAGTGGTCTACACTTTTTTGCTTTGAGCTAATAGACCACATCTGTAAATCATACTTTTTGTTGAGATACGCCAGGCCAGATAGGATATGCAAGCCTGTAGGTGATTTTTTTAAAGGAAGAAACAAAAATATGATGACGAGGAGTTTTCAGTTTTAGTTTACAGGAAGAAAAATATATTGTGCACGTGAAGAAAGCCTAACTACGTCGTGAAGTATCTTGAGTGTGAGTAGCTTGAGCCGTAAAGTAAAGAAAGATGATACCAAGTAAGGATTTTTTTACACCGTGACAGTACCGTTGCGCCTGAATAAGTTATGATCGTTTTTAGTACATTGCCCGAAAGTAACTGATATTTTTGCGCAAAGATGTGCACACAAAATATACTAAAAATATATACAAAATATACTAGTGTGCATTATCTAATATATAACTTTGTTAACGTTTATCTACTAACGAAATTTCTTTAGAGTTTATAGCGTCTATTAGTTTATCATAGACTTGCAGTGATTTCTTCTTCTTTTTTACATACGTATTTTAAGCACTATCTTAGAAGCTGTTTACATTTTAGGCCTTTTTATGAGACAGTTAAAATATCAAACGTTGATAAAGCCGAAAAATTACCTACAGCTAGCACAGGCTCGTATAATAACGACACCCATATCAGGATTCGCTTAGTAAAAACAATGCTGCATGCATGTACAAAGAAGCTACAGTATTCCCCAGGATAGTTAATCAGTGGATGCGATCAGGATTTGCAAGCTAAAAGGCAAACATGCAGTTTGCAATAATTTAAGTATAATATGCATGCACATCTGTGTGGAGGCTTATAATTATAAAGATGGCTCTGAAAAAAGCTGTCTTGTTTGTTGGACGGATTGAAGACTTGAACAATAACAATATCAATTCTATTTGCCCAGGCATGAGGAGCAAATAACAATGAATATATTGTTGGTGAGATATGGTCAGGTATTCCTACCCGCTTGGACAGATTTTTATTCCTTTCGTCGTCGTCATCGAAAGGTGAGTCGATTTAAGAGGAACAAACAAAGTTTAAATGTGCAGCGGTAGAGTGCAAGTCAAATTGGCAGTGCGCTGATGCACAATAAAAAAGGCTTGTCCCGTTGAGAAGTATCTTGTCCTTGCGTCGTACTGCGACTCGTCGTTAATAATAATCTTTTGCTGGTGATCATCAAATTGTCGTAAAAAACGACAGGACAATAATGTATTCCGTTCAGGTAGGGAGTCGCAAGACCAAAAAGATGATCAAGAAAACCATAACCTTGCTTAGCATCAAGAACATTCTGCAAGGTATGATCTTTGACACGTCATGTTGGTGATTGGTGAAAAAAATGTTATTCGCCTTTTTGTCAGGTAAAGTAGGTAGAGGCAGACGATTTTTATCGAGATTTCTTTTTATTGCACTGCAGTTTGTTAGTGCAGTGCAGAGACAAAATGTGAGGAAATGGGTGACGACTGATGTTTAGGATGTTTGCATGACTTGTGGAAAGTGTATCTATTTGCTTTGGCAACAGTTTTTTAAAAAGAAAGTCACACAAAACTAAACTGGAACACATGTGGGGCAGTACTAGAAATTGAATTTTTTAATAGCGTTGTCAACTGTCAATATTTTAATACGTATAGTTTACATTAAGGAGTGTACACAAAATGCAAGCGACATGCAACGCAATTCAATAATGATGAAAGTTCAGGTAGGTCAGATGAATGTACAAAGTTTTAGTGAAAAGCTCATTTCTTTTTAACTGTTTTCTCTCTATTTTCAAGAGATTGTAGTAAAATTTAATTGTTTAAATACAAAATTAGCAGGAGGTTAAACATACATTAATTAAAACTGCAAACAAGAGTAAACCCCATTCCCAAAGTCATAAAAAAGAGCCATCATTCAGCCTCAGCATATAATTTTGAGTGTCAAACATACTTTCGTCTTTCAAATTGACTGTCATTTTCCTTTTCATTTTGTTTTCCTTATTCAAAGCTTTTTTAAATCTTTGTCTGTCCATACAATGACCGAGAAATGAAAATATTGTTATTTCTCTGATTCTATCTAAACTAATTTCCATTTTTCTCCCTCGCTCTCAAGGTGAATCGAATTTCTTGTTACATGAAAACAGAAACAAGTCGTCCGATGGGAAATACACGAAGGGTTTGACCTGGGTGTGAATTTGATTTGATTTTGTGCACATTCATGCTGACTTTCAAGAATATCAAGTGGGCCATACAAGCAATAAATTTTAGACTTTAAGTCGATCCCTCAAACCCCCATACGTATGCATTGTAAGAAACAAAAATGCACAATTGATGTACCAAGCTTGTTCTTTTTTCTTTCTGATATTGCACTCAACTGTCTTTTCTACAATTCATCTGGATCTTTTTGTACCAGACAAAAATGTACTTATCCAACAGAGATTTTAAAAAAGGTATATACCACGGGTGTGAAGTAGAAAATAATGTTTATAAAAAACGCTCCGAGCTAAATATATTTTTTCGTTCTCTCTCGCTCTCCATATCAAAATACAGAGCCACGAATGGACTAAATTTATTACAATTACAGCAACGGTAGTCTTGTACATTGGCCTGTTTGAATTACTTGTAGAAATGCAGACAAGCAACACTTTTTTTTCTTGAAGCCCCCACTCATTCCAGTAGTCGTAAGCTGAATAAAATATAAATTCCCCACCTACATATTTCTAATTCTATAAAAGTCAGTGAGAGATGTTAATCCCTAATTGCTATTCCTGGCAGTTTTCATCGATTAACAAGAAGTAACATGCAATTGCTAAATAAAAAAGAGTAGATTCAAGCGTCATGCTGGTCGTAATAAAATAGAGTTACAAGGTGCTGGTCGTTGTTTTTCTTGTCAAGAAGCTCAAGAAGATATAAACGTGCGCCTACACGAGCGCCAGCCCATTTCTACTTAATCACAAAACGGTCAACTCTCGGGTGGGGCAAATGTCCCAGCGATTTTTTTTGAGTGCTACAACTTTTCATACATTTTTTCTTGGATTTTCCCAACGAGACGACTTTATGAGAGAGAACCAAAAATCAATCATTTAAATTTGGTACTGTGTGGACAGAAAGCAAACTGTCGATTTCTTTTTTAAAAAAGGTAAATGCTTTTTTGCTGTAGTCCAAGCTCAACTCATTGGCTCAAAGATTTTTAATTGGGGGAACCACCGCGCATCCATTTTCGCACACTTGGTGAAAATCGGTAAAATATGCAAATATTATGTTTTCCCCATTAAGATTTTTTTTGGTGCCGGCCACCACCTCGTGCTGGTTCCAATTTGTTTATTTTGCTACCCCATTCGAAACAGTACAGAAAGCGCTAAAAGCAAAACGAGGATTTTGGTTATGATATGATGCACGAGAGGAAAAAAATCAGGCTGATCTTTACATACCCCCCAGGGGTTACGTTTTTTGTGCGAAAAAATCACGAAACAAGAACTGTAAATTTTCACTGTCAAGAAAAAACTGTAATATATTAATCATGTAGATCAAAAGGGTGAATGAATTGCTACCAAATCCTCCTAAGGGTTCTACAAAATCAAAATATATGAGTTGGGTCACGATATATTACACCAAATCATGATTCTAAAACAGGAGGAGCCTTGCTTCATGCTCCAAGCTAAAAATGTAAGAATGGATGCATTTTTTGCATAAAAAACTCTGTTCTGCAAGACTTCCTATTAGTCTCGACTTAATTGCAATATTGTCTTTACCTCTTTACCCCAACCTCAAGAAGGTTTTAACTTTCTTGACGGTCATCAACGCAAAAAAAAATTATTGCAACCCT
>VICI01004383.1:0-11112 GCA_019593645.1 Akabosia matsudoensis
TCTTGTCTTTTGGAGTTTCTAGAGATGGCTTCGTGCTTTCCAGTGTACACCACCTAGATGGCAATTTTATCGGATTCAACATTCATCGGCTATGTCGCCTTCTGTTTTTTAATCAAGACGAAAACTGTGTCACAAACACAAAACCTTTTATGGGATCCTGTCTAGTTATTATAAAAAATTGAGTTTGTAGCTTGTAAAAAAATGAATGACCACAAGAGTACATTCCTCGCTACACAATCCATAAAAACTTATCTAATCTTGAAATAAGAATGGTTGAAATTTTGGTTTATCTTAATGCGGGGTTGATACGATGTCAATTTATGGAGCATTCGTGCATAATACTTGAATCATGCATGTTTCCCATTAGACAACAAGGACAAAAGTTGTGTATACAATACATTTTTATTATTAGTTAACATATTTTTGTGTGATGCGTGTAGGAGTAATAATTTGTTTGTTTTAAAAATCAACATCATCATCTAAACTTGCAAATATGTCTAGTTTAGGAGGTTTGTAGATTTCTGAAAAGTATGGGGGACAAACGAGACCTCGTTCGACATTCGCTGGTACCCCGTACCACTCATTGACGTCCCGTGCTTGAGAGTTTTTAACTAATACTGGCTCGTCGTCAATATCTTGTACTTCAAAGTCACAGTCTCCCGGTCGTAAAATATTTTTTTCAAGGAGATTCCGAAGCATCTAAAAAATAAAAATAAAATGCTAAAAAGTTTTTTTCCCGGGAGAATGGTGGTACCAGTACTCAGTATTTTCCCTGACAAAAGTAAAGCTTTCTTTTGTTTGGGATGAGCTGGAAAAAAACAGCTACTATTTTTAAAGGCGTACATAGCATCCGTCCTGATTAAAACAGTTTCCCAAAATGTACAATGAGTAAATCCGGGATTTCTCGATTGCTTCGAGAAACGGATTAAGTGCCACTTCCGTCACATCATTAAAAGCCACATTCAGAGAGAGAAGCTTCGAGCTTGGAATGGAATTAGTGAGAATCCTATTTTGCAGGAGAATAGCAACAAAATAATAAATAAAAAACCACGAGCTATTGAATGGCTGCATTTTTTTACAGCGAAAAATAAATTGCAAATCTGTTTTTGAATTATTTTGATTGTATTACTGAAGGCCTGGGTTGCGAAGCCGGTTGTGGTTCAGGAGTAAATGCTTTAGATTTTTGTTTACTTTGATGTACTCTCCCAAAGGCCGACAGCCCTCGGCTCCAAGGCCATTGTTTGAAAGGTCCAGAGTTACAATATTCATGTTGTGAGTCACACCCTGCATCAGGCTCAACATTCCGTCTTCCCGCAAGTTCCATTTCCGCAGGTGCAGGCACTGAACTGATTCGTTATTCTGTGCAAATCACAAAACCATTATGTTATTTTGGCATTCATCAAACTCCATGTTTTCAATTCTCGGTTACTTTTCTTTCTTTTTTGTATCTCTGCACAAAATGTGACAACTACGGTACAACAGGCTGACATGACGAGAACATGCTTCATCTTGACATAGATAGCTCATAGGGAAAATTCAAAATGAATATGAAACCGAAACCGAACGTGTACAACGTAATAATAAACTTTGTGTGTAGCATACTGAAGTGGTTTATAACATGAAATGAAAATTGGCTTGAAACTTTCAGGAGGAGCTATTCCGTTGAAGAAAAAAAAAACGCTATCTTATATAATATTCTACAGATTTCTTCCTGTTTGCCATGTCCCTTCTATTTGCGTAATTAATGCATTAATGTTCCATAACTTGAAATAAGCTAAAACTGTTTGCGTCTTCAAACGAGTGCTCAAGAAAGAGAAAAAAGAAGTGCACACATAAAAAAAAATATAGACATCAAAACACTTGTTCGCTTCGTGCTCAAAAGATTTCTATACGCTATGCGTTGCGTAATGCTATATCCTGTTTCCTCTTCCCCGTTCCACGTTACCCCAACCCTGGTCTGTGCGACTCACAAGTGGAAGGTGTTGAGTGAAAGTAGAATCATCAGGGGAATGCAAGTTCGCTTCAGGAAGGAACTGTTATTGTGGCAGTGAAGAAGACACTCTGGAAGTATGAATGGAAGAGAGTTGTAAAAGTCTACCTTTAAGTAGCTTGCCAGTTTGGAGGCCATAATGGGCTCATACTCGGGGAAGAAAGGACGGTTGAGAACGAGTCTTAGAGGTTTCGTTGAATATGCGACTCTACAACAAGAACCAGTGAAAACAACATGAATATCAATAACTTTGGCAAGATAAAATATTCCGCTATTTTTCTTAAACATATTTTTTTCTGTTTCTTTTATAGAAAATGTAGTATTTTTGTATACTTTCTAGCTTTCAGCTTTTCGTCATCCTCCTTGACTCGACACAGGAAATGTGCCAACTGTTTGAAAACACCTTCAAGATATATCTGGGCTGGTTCAATACCATCGTCAAAGTTCAGTTCATCTTTCTAAAAAGTGCAAGAGAAAATAACAATGGAAGTATCGTCAAAATAAAATATTCATGGGCAAACATACTTGAAATTTAGGCTAAGACAATTGAACCGTATAAAAGAAAAAGAACAACTGTTTGGTATATTGTATTAGGCAATGACGGGAGTCAGACACATACGAGTTGAAATGAACTAACCTTTTGGTAACTTAGAGCGTCCTCGGCGAGGAGACTACCAGCCTCAAACAGTTTTTCTACAAGTGGTACTACCATATCTTCAGTAACGTCAACTATGGATGGCCAATCGTCCGAAGACCTATAGTCATTATTGCTACGTCCCCCGTAGATCTGACGAATATTATAAGGATCTCCGGCACCCACAAGCTCCGCTGAGTGGACAATTACATGTTGTAAAAATTTTATGACAATATCATTAACAATTGTGTTTCGTTCCAGATCTGTCATTAAGGGTTGACTATCTTCAGTAGCTTCGTAATCCGCGGGATTAGATGCAGCAGTACATATTTTGTTTGGGTCTGGAACAAATATGTCCTGAAAAAATGGCTGTACTATTAAATTTTGAAAAACGCCAGTTGACGCCTTCAAGAATTCCTGGATGAAAATGTCTTTTGCCTGTTCGGTCACATCACAGTCCGATGGTAACGCGGGGAGGATAATTTTAGCCGTTGTTTTCAACGAATACTCCCAAACTTGGCGAAGTTCTCCTTCAGTCATTTCATTGCTATCTTTCCCCAACAATTCAGACTCAATTTCCAAAAATCTTCTTGCATTTTCCAGAATGGTATTGAGTAAAAGTTGCGTCATATCACTATCCGGCATATACTCTGTTCTTGCAGCAATTGACCCGGCTTCCTTAATCGTGTCTTTTATGAATTTAATCGATGCGTCTTTAGCTGCGTAGGTGTCAGCCCCTTCATCCTCTGAGTTGTTTGTACTCTCGTCAACACGATCAACAAGAGCATCCATGTACATTGGGTTTACCCGTAGTGGTGTTAGTGGTTTGAGACCGTGTTTACGAGCAATTGCATCATCGTCGGCAGAGCAGTCGGTGAGCTCAAGACTGTACAGACTGGGGCAAACTATGACGGGCTTTCCTTCGCTTGGATTTGATTGACAGCCCGATCCCGTTTGCATTTTAACATCTTCGATGAATGTTTCTACTGTCGGAACTAAGCCTGCAGACTCTTTCGCAATTAAATCAGCCGCTTCCGCTTCGGTCGACAAATCTACAGCGTATTTGTCTTTTTCAATCTCATCTTTTTCTGTAAGCGTTGTATCAAACGCGTCCCGGAGAAATTCAGTTACTTCGTTGAACAAAGTGGGCGCATTAGCATCTGTAACTGGAGCTTCAGTGTCTAACGTATCAGTCGTGTAATTTGGAAGCTTTCATTTGCGGAAACAAAGTTATTGAAAGAAAACATGAGTGGGACACTTTAATAATGAAATGGAATTGATACAAGACTGCAAAAAAAATATCAGTACTTTTGTATTCACTACCTCTTCTATTCCCCCCATACCGGAGTTGCCCATTATTTGAAACTGGCTATCGGAAAATTTTGAGTCTGCTTGGGCCTTCATCTCCTCATGATTCTCAGCTTTCATTTGAGCCAAGGTTTCTGCAAATTTTTGGATTTGAAAGAGTACAATGATTATTTCATTAGGCCGAAATCATATACAGTATAATAATTTCGCTGCGGCCGCATCTCTTATTTGATCCAAGGCGGTCGCTTTTTCTCAATGGAGCAGTTACTCACGAAATAGGCCATTGACTATTGTTTACTCAATAAAATGCATTAATGATTAGCCAACATGTTGGCAATTTCACTTTGGTTGATCAGCTAAATATTGGTGACCACAAGAGACAATACGAGATAGAATGGAATGGACAGCTACCCAACCTTTCTCAAATACAAAATTGAGTTTTCGCACATAACACCATCCAAAACTACAACTAACCTAGAGAGAACGGCAATTTGTGTTTAGTTAAGAATGTAGGGTAATCGTCGTCTTCATCGATGGCTTGTAGTGCAGTACAGAGTGCTTGAAATCCAGGCATCGTCATGTCTGTTTACACTAACATCTAGGTCTCTCGGCCCCTTTCCGCACATATACAAACAAGCAATCGAGTCGATACCCTAGAAAACCCGTCAAGATTCCTCCATTTATAATGCAGCGCGGCTGCCATTGCATAGAATACTTTTGTACACAAGACGATACGGCGCATTGAATGCTACCAATAACTTACCTCATCGCCGACTTTCACCCCTGTAATCTTAAGAGACTCTAAAGACGGACGACGCATCAAACATTGAACGAGTGCGTACATTCCTGCTGCAGTAAAATTGTTATGAGACAAGTTCAGATGAAGAATACCCGGCCGGCCCTGCAAAGAAAATAAATGTGTGAAAAATTGGTGGGTAAAATGGAAAATAGACAGTACCTATTATGTATTAATAGTTAGCATACCTGAACCATTTCAGCGATCTGTGCAATACCTTCATCAGTAATTTCATTGTAGGCGAAATGAAATCCCCTAAATTCTTCATCGGGAATTTCCTCAAATCGTTTCAATAATTAATGCAAGATCGTCATCATTAATTCTACGTCTAAAAATAAGTCAATTTTCTTTTCGTTACAGTTTTATGTGTAATTTTGCGCATAATGCATAACATTATGTGCTGCGAAATTCAATGACGCGAAATAAACGTTAAATGAGGCAGCAGACACAAAGCGTGAATATCTCATAGCTCAGAACAAGATATTGCTATCCTACAAGACAAATTGATGCATCTGCTAAAAAAGTAATGATTCTTACCCAATAGTTGGTTGGAGAACGTTGCCAGGAAGGGTTAATATGCCTGCGTCAGTTATCGCATTGAGTATGGTTTTCCTATCAAACATAAACTTGTTCCTTTTCAAACGCTGTCTTTCTTTATGCTCTAGACATCCCTCGTGCTGAATATTGGCAATTTCTCGGTTGATCTGTTGAATTTGATTCTTGAAATCATCCTCACGATCAGGTTCAATCAATTTATAAATGGATTCAACGCTTTTTGGAAATCTCAGAGGTTCTCTAATGTCTTCATCGTCTAATGGTACATCTGCCTCTCCTAATTTGTTTACATCCTCATCGTCCAGAAATCCCAGTAAATCATGGGAGCTCATTGATGAGTTGCCGTATCGTCTAGCGGACTCCTCAAGTGCCACTTCCTCGGCGTATCGACTTTCCGCGTGAGGCAATACTTTAGTTCCCAGAAATGCCCCATTTTCATCTATTATTTCGACCACGTCGTGCACACTCAATCTGCCGATTCGCACAAGATACTTGGCAAAGTCATCTTCGTTTGGGTCTGTGAGCAAATTTATCCGTTGCAGTGTTGCACCTTCCGGTAAGTCTGTGCTACGGAGAGATACAGACGCGTTTGTCGTTTTTTCAGTCCCATAACTTTGTCTCCAGTTGTCACCAATGCTTCTTCGCCAATCTTCGGTGCTCCTTCTCCAACCTTGCTCACGACTTTTCCGTGCGTCTTCAGTAATCTCACTAAACTCTCCTTCTGACGCGGCCCGGACCATTTCTACAATATGTGGGGGGAAATCTTCCAGTTCAAGTTCTTCCAAACTTTCGGTCAGCCCTACCTCTAAGTCTTCCTCCGACATTTTTATAGTTTAGCAGCGATTGGTGCCACACGATGGGGTTAACCGAGATCGAGCTTAACTACTTAATAGGTGTTCTGTTCTCCCTAATCAGGGTTTTAAAAACAAGCAAAAAACTTTGTAAATTATTATCATTTAAAGATGAAGAATTGGAGCTAATCACTTTTATACTTGAAAATCAGTAGGAAAATCAGTGGATGTAATACCGGATATTGGGCTTCTAATTTTTCAATATGAACAGCCAAAATGGGCATCTACCTTGATGCCTTTTCTTCTGAAGGATAGAGTGGATGGAACACTCAGGTGTCCAATGAGTGACTGCAAAAAGCCTGTCTTACTATTGAAAATCACCTCCTGTGTCATGAAATCCTGATGATATATACGATATAGAAAGCAGGTTTCAGAAAAAAATGTATTACATTAAATGATTATAATCATGATCGCATGACGCTCCGATGCTTTCTCCGTTGTAATACTCCATTGTCATGAACGGGGTTAGCTCCAGGGATATTTTTTCTTGGATACAAGACATTGCATTACAAACTCCTTGTTACAAACAGAAAACTTTCTCCGCGTACGAAACCGTGAGCATCTCTATTGGATACTTCGACTTACCTAAATGCTATCATCATGATCCCTGATTTCATATGCAAAACTCTATATGTCATCAGAAATAATGGTTAGTTAGTTAGTTGTCGGTCCCATCTACTTTGTGAAATCAATGGTTTTCGTATTATACACCAATGACAAATTATTTCTATCGTTGATCGTAAAATGAAATAGATATGTGATAGTTGCTTTCGATAACACAGTTGTTCTTGCCGTATGTTTCTGGACTGTAGGTATCCAATAATAGTAAAATGTCTCAAACGTATTTGGTCCCGGAACCTGTAAACGCTTCCAAGAAAGGCAAAGAATAGCCTCATCTTTCTTAACATATTGAGAACCTCTATCCAGGAATTCAATGTGGTGTTCGAACACAAAATCAGATAATGTTATAGGGAAAAATGTCAAAACCGTAGACAGTTCTTTCAACTCTGTCCCATTTATCATATCACGCGAGGAGGAAAAGGATGATAGCGATAGTGTCAAGTTTTATTTCAATGTTACAAACTTTCCCCAGGTTTTTCATAAAGCTTGTAACTTCGTTTTTCTCTTTGCTCCCAAGGTATACAATTGAGACAACATTAGTGAGTAAGTAATGCGATGTGAAATTTCGTATGCAACGAGGAGTTGCATGACCGGATAATATTTTGATCGTTAACTCATTTGTATGTTTAGACTAGAAAGCATAATTTGTGGTCGGCGAAAGGAGTTACTTGCTCTCTAAAAATAAATAAATACCATATTTTGCAGGTAATTATTCGTGTATAAATGCAGAATGGTTATCAATACATTACTTTCGTTGACATTATTCGCTTGCATGATGAAAAGAATTGTTGGGAGGTCCGAGGTGTTGACTGCAGCCAACTACGTCAATTTGAATGTTAAATGATCTATCCAACTTGGATTTACAAGCACCCATTATTATAATATAAAAAAATCGGATCGTGTAAGCAGTTTTAGTGTTTGCTGTACCTTCTGGCAAGCGCAAGAAAAGTTACCTCCATCACAAACGAACCATATATGTGACGTTGAAAATTGAAACCCTGTCTGCGGCCAGCTAAAATACTTAATAAATTCAATTTGTACCGCATTAAATTAATTTTTAAAAAGTATCTATTCATAGTACTCATTTAAAGTTAGTTCGAGCAAGGCCGTTTTATACGGGGACAACATATGTAAAGTATTACTCTTAAATCCATGATCATCAAGTAGGTAAAACACAGCACAAGAAAAGTAAGATTTTCCGTGGGAGGAACCTTCGTCATTTCTCTAATTTCATAAATGTTTAATTGCTTTGTTTAATTGCTGCGAAGGAGAGAAGAACAAAGTATAAAACTGGATGTCTACACTATACTACTACTGCGAAAGTATAAAACTATTATAACTCTAACTAGAATGCACTGCTCAAATCAAACCTCTTGAAAACGCCTTAATACGGTAGCATTAAACATTTACCATTTTCTATAAGTAACCAACGATGAAAAAGTCGCTTGTTTCTTCACGCCGTTGCTGTTATGAATTTTGATACCCTACGAAGGAATCTTTCGAAATATATCCTACATCTACATCCTAACAGAAACAGCTACCTTTTAATAATATGAAGTGGCTGAAATATGCAAACATCCAATATCTTCCAAAAATGAAAATATGGATGCAACAGTTTTTAATTTGAAATGTCGTATTCATGTTTACATTATTATAGAGAACGTGGACAATCTCTTGTGGCAAGTTGACGCTTGCCAAACTTATGTTTATAGAACTCATAAACATGCACAGTTGGTTCATAAGATTTTGGAGGAAAAAAAGTAAAAGCTCACTTGTTCGCCTTGGATGAAATTTTTGAAACAGATACGTACACAACTTACGCAAAATATATAAAACACCGATTCCGCGGACTTTACAAAACGGATATATTCTATAAAAGGCTAGCGTCTATTTTAAAGCTGTCTTAGGCTACATGTAACACGAGCTTTTGCCAAGAAGGAGTATGCAATACAAGCCTGTGGAGTTAGTGGGAGAAATTAATTAACTTTCCAGCTATAACTTAATCAGGTAGATGTGAGGTACCAGGAGGAGATGAGCAAGAGGGATGAACTTCATGCCGCTATAGTCGTGATTCATCCGCAACAGGAAACACTTGGGATTATTAGCGTCTTAGAAAAATGAAACAACAACACTATTTTTTGTTATTAAAGCGTTTTGTGTGGGCTACATCACAGAGGGATTAAATAAAAACATTTGCTTGCGTACTTGCACGTATTATAGAAATATAATTGAATTACAATTGCGCGACATGGTAAAAACGATTGTCTCTGAAAAGGTATAAAAGAAGGTTGGCTACAATTTTCAAACACACGACCATCCGACGACGAGTTTAAAGTAGTGTGTTCCATTACGTTAAAATATCACAAAAAAATCATCGTAGTGTTTTGTTGGATACAAGCGAGATGAAAGCATGCAATCAGTGATAAACTGGAAATATTTTACAGTATCATAATAATATTTCGAAACGAGTGTCGTACCCGAATCCAAAATGCCAAGGAGGTCCAAAATTATTATCCTGGTTCCGATAGCATTGCTCTTGGCCAGAAATTTCATCCCAGCAGCGCTAGGTCAACTGATTCAATCGGATTGGAGTCGCAATGCTGACTTCAACCTGTATAGACCCACAAGTATGTTACCAACTATCATTAAAAAATGAATATATGCGCAAGGCATTCTTCAATTATTTTTGAAATTTCGAAATATTGGTCGACATTTTCATTGTACATACCCAATCAACTCCTTTTTGTTCAGTGAATTCCGTGATGGCAGATAGGCCAGTGCCAAAATACAGAAGTCAGTACTGGATGTCAAGTCCAGGCATTGATGCTGGCAATAGTGCGGTAAGTGAAAAAAACATTTTAAAATCATTTTGCATGAAACAACGTTTCATACTGGATAGCAGAAACGTCAATATTATTAGCTCGATATAGGATAGGAAGTGTTGTTTGGAAGTTTTCACACTATTCCACATTCCATTGTTTTAGTTCCTGATCTCAACTCCACAGCTTAAGTCTGTAGAGGTACGATCTCAGCAAATAGCCGCCAATCCATACCCTTTGTTGGAGCGATTCTTTCCTCCCTCACCTTTCCATGGCTTAGCAAATGTCCAAGGGGTGGACGTGACAGAGATGCTAAGCAGTAAGACATTTCAACAACCAAAGAAACGTCAGAATCAAGTAAAAGATATGGAGGACGTGATGGACGGTAATAGTCCGCAAATAGATTATAGCTCGGACGACGATACCCTATTACAACATTTACGACCTACTGCCAAAAGTGAGGATTACACTTTGATGCCCCCATCGCAGAAGGCAAAAATCAAAACGAAGGCTACTGCAACGGACGGATTTTCACGCTATTTTATATTTTCGAATCTGAAGAGAGCTCGGGATGGATGTAAGTTTCTAACGCTTCTTTGCATACTCTTACATCTTAACTCGGTTTGCTGATTTTTTTTTTGTTAACGTTCCCTTCAAATGCATTTAAACATGACAGTTTTTGCACAACTTTTACTCGTCTCTAGAGTAGGGTGGGATAGTCCTGTCTAGCTGTCTCGCCATCTTCTAAAGCTTTATGGGTGTATGGATTTCTTCGCAAGCAGAAACTTTCTCTAGTCGGTTGTACGAGAAATACTCTTAAGACGATATGTAAACAATATTTTTACAGTTTCCAGTCGATCTTGACCACACAATAATATGTAAGCCATGAAGTGAGTTTTGGCGAATTATCGTCCCAAAGTATTAGTAAAATTGATCATCTTCTATTTAGTTTTTCATATACTTTTCGCTTTATACATAGAAGGTAGCGCAAAACGCAACCAAAAGACAATCTTACACCTGTGGATTTTCAGCAGTCTCGTTATGCCCCTACAGATATAGATAACTTTATTGGTTTAATCCACAACAAAGCAGGGAAGCTAATTTTGAGTTTTGAGGCTCAAACTTTTCTTGAATGTAATTCAAATAGTGTGACATACAATTGTTACTTTTAGATATAGGCTTCAGCACAGAAATATAAGAAAATTATTGCTCATTATCTATACCAAAGTGACACCCAACATCTAAAGTCATGTACAATTCAATAACACTACTGTTGCCTCTTGTTTCAGATATTTGTCATTTCAAGCTCTGTCAAGTAGGCGTGTCTGGAAAACGTCTGAGTAACAACTGATTTGCTTCCCCACCTCTGATTTTAGTGACTGGACTTGCAGGATGGTGCCCTTTAGTCGAAGAACACAAATAATTGTAATACCGTAAAACTTCTAAAGAACGCCCCCGGCGAAAAACTGAAACTTCCCTCTCGACCCCCCGGCGATAATTAGAGACCCGGCGATGATTGGAGACCCGGCGAAATTTTT
>VICI01004384.1:0-11112 GCA_019593645.1 Akabosia matsudoensis
GGTACTGTTGCTCATACTCCAAGATAAAAAACTAGAGTCAATGCTTCTGGTACACTTTTACACCATCTGAATTTTTTGTGTGCAAAATATGCACTTTTGTGCATTAGTTGGGCAGTTTGGTTTCAGGAAAGGTACACTCGGTTCCACCAAAAAAAATATTTTAAAACGTATTTTGCACAAAAATATTTCAGATGGTGTAAAAGTGTACCAGAAGCATTGACTCTAGATTTTTTTCTTGAAGTATGAGCAACAGTACTAAAGATAAGCTTTGTGTCAGCTAACCTCTTCTCAAGTTGGCAACAGTGATCAATCCGTCCAAAAAAGGGAGTCTGAACCTTGTCCATTTCACTACCGGAAGTCTACTGTTTATAAATAAAGAGCTGGCATCATTCTTAAATGATTGTTGTCGCAAGTTGTGGGCGAAAAGTAGTGTCGCACATATGGCTAATGAGACAAACGGAGTAAGGAATTGATCGCTTTTTGTGAATACAAATGCGGACACAGTTCCGAAAGTACAAAGCAACAAAACAAGCGTTCCTAGCGAATTCGCAGCCATTTTTAGGGAAAATCGTGAATGTCTCTTGGATACGCCAAATTTTAAACTGGTTCAGAAATGGAAATATTTAAAACTTCAGAATTACATTCTAAGACTGATACTGATAATTCTTTTATCATTGAGGCCCATCGTACATGCAAAAATAGCATCTTGCATTTTCATTGGGACCAGTACTGCTGAAATTCAGATAACTGTGAGAAAAATGCAAGCGTGTTATTAAAGTTAAATTAGTTCAAAAGACTGATATGAAATAGGCGTGTATTTAAGCAAACAAACTAAACGTAATAATTTCAGTTTCCATTGGAAACCATCAATCGCTGGTGGATTTTCCTTGCATTTTGATTGCTTTTATCTCATTTAGTAAAGAAATGAAATTATATGTATCATGTATGTAGGAAGAGACAGTAAAATGAGGCCTTTATCAAGACCGAAAATCGATGTAATAATAAGTTTCATTCTAAATCTTTCTTCGGCTAGTACAATTTAATCATCACCTTCACTCCTTCAATTCCTCAACTTTAATTGAT
Organism: Akabosia matsudoensis; assembly: GCA_019593645.1. NCBI lineage: Eukaryota > Metazoa > Arthropoda > Collembola > Entomobryomorpha > Paronellidae > Akabosia > Akabosia matsudoensis. The sequence continues at coordinate 1,084 of VICI01004384.1, forward strand.
AACGATTGTGGCAGCATTGCAGTCGATTAGAGAACAGGTGTGAACTATATCATTTTCGTTTTCCTAGACACGTTAGCAGCCGTGGGAAAACTATATACTTTTATAATATGAACGTTATATTTGTTATTTGATAATATCCCGAATTAGGCTGAAGCATTCTGCCGAAACGTTGGAAAACTAAGTTTTTTGAACAAACACTCGTTGCAATTCCTATCTTCATCATTTGAATTTGAACGTACGTAGTCGCTGCGTCATGCCATGCCGTAAAACCTATACGGCATGCAAGTGAATTAACTTTTACTTGTCAAAAAACCTATCCATTCATTCGAAAGAGGTGAGTAAAAATAATTTAAATTAGCTCGTCATTAATTGCTATGTAGCGGGCATGGAAATTGTTGCGTAGGAAGTTAGCACGTGAAACAAAATTAAACATTTACATGTGAGAATAGTGCTTTGCCTGCAAATAAAACATTTTTACTGTATTTATAATTCTAAAAACAATCGGGGGAAGAAACAAAGAGCCTCTTGCTAGATCTATACGTGCAACAATACCTCAAATGTATTGGTTTCAACGTTTACACTGGATCACTATCTAATCATATATGCCTCTGATGGAAATGCAGTGTGCAGTGTGAATGGTTTTTTTTATACTAAACCTACTTTTTATTCTTTTGAATTAAGTTTCAAGAAATAGTCTACCTAATCCGCTGACACAAACGCTCACTAAGTCGCATCCTAAAAATTAAGAAACTTGTTTGGTTTTAGAGATATGTATGCTTCTACACGTAGTGTTGTGCTTTGTCACTTGCCGAAATGAGTCGTAGTTGTGCTCCATTATGTTAATTAGCCGAGAACTCCCGAAAAGTCTTGACTTCAAAATTTAAGTTCATTTTGCATATTTGTATCTTATGTGAAGTTGAAACCATAGAAATAGGCAAGTACTGGAAACTATCACACAAAAGTTGTTATCAGTTACTATGGAAGCAGTATATCTTTTTCTAGCACACAAAACAGTACCGAAGCAACACGAAAAGATTTCGCACTGCAAATTTATGCCTGCTCCTCCAAATCACTTTTAAACGGCCCTTTCTTTCTTCTTATCCTTTCATGCTCGCAGTATTTCTTTTTTCAGTCTAGCCTCACCTCACACGATACAGGTGAGGCCAAAAGGCTTTCTACAATCTGCATTGCCCAACAATGGTTTCTTCCTGCTTTTGGCAAAGAATGGGCACAAAAATGCGGAGTGTACTTGAGCTGACTGTACAAAAACGGACGATCCAGGTGAGGCCAAAAGGCTTTCTACAATCTGCATTGCCCAACAATGGTTTCTTCCTGCTTTTGGCAAAGAATGGGCACAAAAATGCGGAGTGTACTTGAGCTGACTGTACAAAAACGGGTTGTACAAAAGCCACGGGGAAAATGACAGCATATGCTACAGCTGGAGAGCCATGTGTGCGAGAAAAAGAGATACTGCTTCCATAGTATCGCACTATTTTGTTTAATTACCATAAAGCTTACTTTGAATGTACGAAAATTGTACTGAACAAGTTCAGGGACTTATTGTCGTCGCTGATTTTTTGAGAAACTTGTCTCATCCACTTCAGATTGATAATACGGGTACTGAAAAGCCCTGACTAAAAGAATGCTTTCATTTAATAACTGAGGGCCCAATCATCATGTTAACAAGAATACCGCAAAACACTATCGCCATTTAGATTCATGGCATTCATGCATTGGAATGATTCAAAGTCTATGCTTTAAAGATTATAAATTATGATGATTTAATTTAATGCTACAAAGAAATATAAAATATGATGGGAACCCTGGAGAGAAAGTCGTTGAAAACTATCAGCTTCAAGCTTTTACCAAAACTGCCATCTTTCCATTGGAAAACGCTTCGAATGCTCATTGTCGACTTCTGGATGATCTGGAGCATTTACCGGTACACAGAATAGATGGAGAGGAGCGCTTGCTGAGTTTTATCCAATAACATGAATTAGTATTGACAGCCGGTTCCGTTGACGCTGTTTGAGTGCGGAGGGGAAGATATAGGCCATTATTGCTTCAGTATTCCGAAATATTTTCCAATAATTTCTGTCGAAACATTGTCTTCTAATATCGTTGAAACCATTAAAAACGAAATATTTTCTTTACATAGCCGTGGAGTACTGGAAATATCTTGAGCGCCAACAGGATGTATCAATGCAGCCAAGAGGAATTATCGAAATTACGATTTGAATTAGCCCGTTGTCCTGTCTGGTTATTTCCCCTTGTTACTGTTGGTGGAATCGTAACTTTTGACCTGAGATGCGACTTGTCTTGGTACACTACACCGCCATCTGAAAATTTTTTCTCTTAAAATGCATTTTCGTCGCTTCTTGGTGTCATGAGTTGTACACAAAGTCCCACTAAGACACGAAGAAAAAATGGATTTTAAGAAACAAAAATTTCAGATGGCGGCGTAGTGTACCAAGACGAGTCGCATCTTAGGTCAAAAGTTACGATTCCACCAACAGTATTCAGGATTTAATGTTCGATAATTTTCCAAGAGCGGAACTTGATTTCTCATTACCTAATAACTTGCAAGTTTTCGAACGATGCTGGCTCGGAAAACAATGGCCACGTGGCGTATATCATGAAATAAAATGGAAATACGAAACACAAACATGAAAAGTCCCCGAATTGAGCTTATAAGAAAGTAACGTATTCGCCCTGTTCTACCCGTTGATCAAGAGACGGGTGATGAGTAAAGACGTTTCCTCGAATTCCAACCAAACCCATAATCCAACAAACACCTTCGAATATTGTTCAATTGTTCATCCAAGCCAAGCAGTTGAAATACTTTAACATGCATAATATGATATCATAATTATTAGTTGCTACCCATGGAAGGCAATTGGGAAAGCTTTTTTCTAGCGAAAGTCACCAGACACGAAGCAAGACGCCATCCAAGAGATTTTCTACAGAGGAGATTCCATTGGCTTAGGATCACAGGACCGAACTTCGAGGTACCTCATTCATCTCATAAATGTATCTGCAAAAACGCCAACAAGAACTATATTGATGCTCAAAACGCTTTTTCAATATGTGTCATCAACTTCAAACGCGATATGAAGATAAATAATATTATTCGTATGTATGCCTTTGGCTCACTCCCATGTACTGAAGGTTTTGCTCTCGCTGCCAGTGCTAATTGCTGCGCTGTTACATTGGCAAAAGTGATGAACTGGATTTCTCTCTAAAATGCTGTCAAAGGAAAAGTACATTTTTGAACAAGTCAAACATTCTCGTTCTCCGGAAAATGTCATATTCAAACACCATACGGGTAATTTCAGAAACTTCTGCTCGTACAGAGAGCAAATGTAACCGGGTGGAAATAAGGTGAATATAGTTGAAAGCTTGTCTATGAATTTATAAAGCAGTTCAGAAGGTAATCTTAGTGTTTAGCATCCACATAATTTGAATAGTACTGAAGGTTAGTGCACATCATGTCTACTATATTTTCTTTTCATCAACTCTCTACAAGGTCATACTTTTCCAAATCCCTTTGTATTAATGATTTCACCGGAGTATTTTCTTTGATTCTATTATTTTTCTTGAAGAGTCTGGAAAATTTCCAAATTACTTACAGTGACTAGGGACTGCACAACTACTCAAAGGCTCTAGGTTATCCAGGTAATACTACCGTTGTGATGAGGGTTCTAGTTAGAAACAAAATGAACCAGTGAAGCGAATACGTGTGTTAAGGAAAGTGTGCTGGCGTTGGCTAATGAATTCATATGAAATAAAGTCTTACAAGGTAAAGGGTAAAAATTGTTCCCCGAGACATGAAGCATCAGTCCACCCAGTTACGTGAAAATTGGCACAAAGGAAAATGTTGACTCCTAACTTGACTAGTATGTATGTACGGCAAATTAGGCTAAATATCAATGGGGTTCTTGCTAGTGACCTGAAGATGTCTCAGACCTTGGGATTTTCTGACAATTTTTCACTTGTCTACAGATGTTCTTTTAAATCCGTTTAACCTAGTTAAAACATAAACGCTTCGGCTACAATATCATATACAACTCGTATACAGGCAAACGGTATATATTGGAGATATCGTTACTTCAAGCTTGGTTAATTTTTTCCAATAATTCCAAGTACTTTTTCAGTTGTTCCACGAAATATCCACCAACGTTATAGAACCTAACATGTTTTAAGAATAAGGGTACTCCTAAAGTGACAATACTTTACTTAGAATGGAAAATCCTCAGATTCATTGCAGTTCAGGGATTCGCCTGGGCATGATAGAATACCAAGTTCAAGCTAATACACATGGAACAACCACAGGACTGGACCTTGTGCCAAACACTCGTGGACATTCGTCCTTACCCCGATTGCAAGTTGGACAAACGATACCTGGATGCCTTTTGTGTTTCACGCTGGTACTTTTAAATCAAGTCACATCTATCCATGAAAAAATTTTCTTTAGGGGGTAAACGTATTTTATTCAAAACTTTGACGGGAACTGGCTATACGCCGTACAAAAAACATGAAAATCTGAAACAAAAACTATAAATATCCTTAGTAAGTAGATTTTTATGTCTAATTGTGGCCAAAAATAGCCAGCATCCCTATGACCTACATAGTTTTCTTTGCAATACTGGTTTATCTTGTACAACCAAATTTGAATGCGTAGGGATAAAACTAAGTACGTTGTACGCATTCATTGGTGTGAATTTACTAGAGAAAGCTGACTGAAGAGGCTGCAACCATGACACTTTTTTATGAGGGCTTCGAACAACCTTGTGTATAGTTGTTTTTAAGTAATTTGTTCGGCAACACTCTGTTCACGCAAGGCCTCCGTCTAATAAACTCCTTTGCTGACAATACAGGCAGGCTGGGCTACAGAATGTCGCCAAATCGCTTTTTAGGCTGATGTTTGCAGTCAGTCACGAATTTCAACACATTTGCAACTTCAATTGCAAATTTACCGAAATAGCGACCATATCAGTAACGTACGTTAACGTTTGGTAAACTCCTCACCTCACAACTTTTTCTTCAGCAGTTAAACGTCATGTTTGACTTAATGATAATCTATCGAGTTAGTAGCTCATTTGCGACTTGCAGGGCATAAATTTTGACGTATGGTTTTCAACTCGACGCGTTGCGGACGTGGAAGCTCACACATTTTACAAATATATTTTTCAGTTTTTTCCTTCAAACTCGCTTTCATGTGGTCACTGCAGCAGTCCCCTGCATCGGCTGTAACTTTTACCGCATCCCTACGATCACCAAAATTGACTCCTCTAATACTTATAATAATCATAATAATGTATGTAAATAATTAATCAAGTTGTCGGTCGGTACTTTAATAAAGTTGGGGCGGTTACAACTGCTACTCCCTCCTTCAAATCCACCATATTCGTTTGAGGGAGTAAACACAATCGCCGTCCATATCTCCTCCACCAGTTGCTAATTCTAAAGGGTAGCAACTTTAAGTACCGGTCCTGATACTTTGAACTTAAGGCTGTGTAAAGCAGAAAGTTTGTGGAAGCATTGATCGCCACTAGTAAATTGCAAACGTTGCCAATCGCCAATAAAACATTTTCCTCAGGGGACCTCGGTTTGGGAGTGCGAAATGCGGTGTACATTAGCACGATTGCGGTGGGAATCTGACAGATGAGGAATACAGTTGTGATTGCAATCAAAATGGCCGCAGTCCGCTTTGACTGAGCCCGACTCTGCAAATTCAGGGATCAAAAAGAAGGACACTTACATTAGTGAGTTTTAGATGTAAGTATTCCTTTATGGAAGTCATTCCCAAAACGGAATTCCAAAGGTACGAGCACTGTCATCCGTATTTTCGTTTAGATTTGACTGAAGAATTTATTCCCAGACTTTTTTCGGATGAGGCGTCGAACGTGTTTTTATTACCCCATGCATAAGCAAATGAGGAAATTTTGTTGACTTGCACGCCAAAGTTGCACTTGTTTTTATCCTCTAAGTGGCCCCTCCTGACTCTATAATTTTAAGATCCCCTGACTTTTGTTTACTTCAAAATACATTATCGTTGGGAATGAATGCTTGTCACTCAGGGCTTGCTCTGCGACTGCCAAATCAGTCAGTGCGTCGGTCAAAAAGTCATTCGTACCATTTGAGACTGCTGATTTGGGAATGACTTCTACAACGTTGGTCTCTTCTAAAAGTCCCTATTATGAAATCTTGAAGTCAAAGCCTTAAATCTTGTACCGTTTTCCTTACGTGTTTAATGGAGTGATGGTGAGGAATCATAAAAGCCCGCTCTCGAACAGAGTTTTGAATTTTAATCAAGATCAAAGAGTTACCACATATGAGTATTATCATCGGAACTAGGATGAAAGTGAGAGTCGAGAACCAGTGGAAAATAAATACGTAGGTGTATTCCTCTCCCCAAGATGTCTTCTCAAGATGAAAACTTGGTTTAGCTGTGCGTTCACTCTGGCTAGGGAGTGGTGATTCGACTGACTTCCACTCGAGTGGCGTCGTGCATGTGAATACAAGACACAATACCGTCAAGCAGCCGATTATGTAAACAGTTCTTCGTCTCGAGTGTGACACCTTAACAAGTGTCAACTTGTTTATCTATTCAGAGTTGGTATATCTATTCTATGTCTATCATGCAGGTTTACTGTCATTTGAAAAAAAGTACCTTGAATTTTAGGGGATAAAAGACAGCCAAGTATCTTTCGATGGTGAAGCAGACCGTAAGCCATATGGACAAGGAGCCTTAGTAAAGACATGAATGGTTGTTAGTTATTTCAACTTGCATCACAGATTGCCTGCTCACTAAAATGATAAAGAGGTCTCCAGCCGTGTCCTACTCTTCACGCTAGTTTAGAAATAAAGTTTGTCAAATGTACCAACTTTTGCATAACTGAGGGCACAGGTCACGAACAAGTTTCGACGAAAGACTGTCGCAATTATTCGGCCCAAATATACGATTTTAAAGCAGTCAAGCTATTTATTCTTCGGTACTTGATTGCAATTTAGTCGCTGTGTATTCATGTTTTTACTTATATACACATGGTATAGTTTTTACTGGAAAATAATCGATAAAAAATACCCGGCCATCTGCCATGCATTTACCATATTTGAGTAAACTTACTTGACGCGTCGGTGAGCCAGAGTCCGAATGGAATGTAATTCCAGTAGCCTCGAACTTGTCGCATAAATTCGTAATGCTTCCATGACAACGAAAACGACAAAACCAAAAATGATGAGTCCGAAATTGCCATCGCCAACAAGTATCTATGAAAATAAAGGAAAATTTAGGCTTACTAACGGTAGTAACTGCGAAGCATTTTGCTTTAATAACTTTATCTTTACATATTCGGAGAAAGAAGCACATTTCCCTGCAATATTATACTAATTGTGACAATATTCCCTGTCAGTCCGAGTACCACCACGGCAGGTGTTAAAAAATGCTGAACAATCAACCGGGTAATATCTCGGACTACGACGTCTTTTCTAACCATTCGATTCCGAAAACTCACGTAGCCAGTTTGACTATAATTTTCCTGTTTATTACGTTGCCCCAGAGACTTTGTTTGCATGTCTTCTCTGCAAATCTGTCAGGGATAATTCATCATGACAGCTTTCACTGACTCTTCCTCCGGAAAGAGAAAACCACGACTGTGTGTATGCAGTCTTTCGAAAGCACATATTTATACAGAATCTGCAATCAAAGGGTAACCTTGGGAAAGCTTATCGACGATACACTTTATCTGAAAAGCGATCGAATCATGGATAAGTGCTTGTTATTTTAAGGATTTTCCGTGTCCGAAAATAGCTGTATTGTGAATAACGGGTATTTACGCATTTTATCAGTAGAGATGAGACTGGAAATTAGCTCTGCAACAACGAAAACTAGCATCATCGTCCTCGGCAGTTGCTTTATCTCAGATGTACATAATACAGTAATATATGCCTGTAACACCACTAATTATAAAGAACATCCACCGCAAATTACCTTTCGTGTTAAACCAACAGTTGGACAAAAGCCATAATGACTGTGAGCCGCTTACTCCGAAATATGTTGACAGTTGAGGGAAGCATTTTGGCTCGGTTAGCAATAAAGTGAAAGTGAAGGTCATTTTCACCACTATAAGCACGTAATTATGTTTCGAAACTGTGTCTATAGATCCTCCTGACACAGGCACTGGTATTGGAAACAGACAATGTTTTTCTGAATTTGTCTAATCGCAGCTTCAAGGATGCACGTATAAGGCCTTGGGCAGGACACGGGAAATATTGTTTTAGCCATTTAATCTCACAATTTAGAGCAAGAAATTCCTAAGCTTCTATCCTAGATTTAGTATTTACTTATTAGGTTTAGGTTATTTGCTTTTATGTTTGGCCCATAGAGGTCATGAGAGTCCGTGTGTTTTTCGGGCGCCGTAATCCATTTTTCCGTCGAAAAGAGGTAAAACACAAGGGATTTCCGTAGCATTGTAAATATAAACTTAGCACTCAAACTAAGTGCTTCCATAATTATTTAATTATCTTGTCAGCATGCAGCACAAAATGCTTTCTTGGAATATATCTTAGCTCATTGTTATGGTTAAGTGAAGCAAAACGTAGATCATGCTTTTAAACCCAACCGAATAGCATCTTTTGCAACTTTCTCTCGCTTTCACTCCGTTTGTCTACATAGTGCAGCTTTGTACTATTGTCCTAACATGTCGACTTTGAACCTGTTGCAGCTACATATATTTGAGAGTCAGGGTTATGCTTCGTTTGACTTGTTGCATGGTGATTTCTATGTGTACTACACTACTATACTGATTCAGTTACAAGAAACTAATACGCTTTGTCCAAAAAATTAACCGATTCAACTAATCTCCGAGTCGGTATCATATCTGATATATTCCATGCGGTAATGATTTTTACCCTTCTTTTTGGAAAACAAGTTATTTTTGTACAACCAAAGAAAGGGAAAAGGTGTTGAAAACCCAAGTCCTAAAAAACCTGGACAATAAACAAACACTTGAAGTTTGTCAAAGGGAAAACATGTATGAACTTTCTGCTCGCATTCAGTCCGGAATTCAACTAGATATGATAGTCAGAATATCTTATAAAGGTCTGATAACATCCAGGAGAGTTATTCGACAGCAAGAACATCGTAAGGGGATTTGGCAAATAATAAAAATCAATTTCTTGCAACTTTAACATGCAAAGTACGGTTTTTTGTCTTATGTATTGTGAAGAGGACTTATATACTGTTTCCTAGAACCTGCTTACGAGTCCTTACAGTACAATTGATTTTCTTTTCAACTCCCATGATAAGAGGTCGTCAAACTTTTGTTGGTTTCCCAGTTGAGTGCACATATTCAGGTAAAATTTACATCAACAACAGTCAAAGGAGCAGCTGTGTTCAATTTAAAATGTACTTAGGAGTTTCAGAAATATTTTTAGTAAGTCACGAAAAACAATACCTTTCTCAGATTATATGAATTACACTAATTTCAGTAAAGAGATTAATCTAATAGTAAGTAGCTATGAGTGAAGTAAAACCCATTAGTTATTTCAAGTCCGCTTCCGCTTACGAAAAAATAAAAAAAACGTTATACTACATTGCCGTTGAAAAAGCATATTTACATAGTACACTCCCGCGCATTCAATAAAAAGTCCTGTTTTCGCTTAAGCGCATATAAACTGCATATAAGCTACATATAAACATATAAAGTACATATAAACATATACACTACATATAAATATATAAACTACATATAAACATAATATAAACTACATATAAACATATAAGCTACATATAAATACATAAACTACATATAAACATCAAAAGAAATGAATGATGAGCTACTTAAGCCCATTGCTGACTGTAGTCTGAAAATTTACTGATGATCTTGATGTTTGTAAAATGACGTGAGCGTTGCTTGCTTTGTTTCGGGAGGCTGTGACGGACATTTAATATGATATTGGTTATTTTGGAAATTTTCTAAATCTTCAAAAGCAGTGGGGCGATATAGTTTTACTCGTTTTATAGCT
>VICI01004385.1:0-11111 GCA_019593645.1 Akabosia matsudoensis
ATGAAAAATAAAATTTGACATTTGCAGACGTCTGATTAATCTCTCAGTCAACGTGTTTCAATTCAATCAATGTTTTGCAACCATTTTTGCAGCTCTAATAGTTTTTGCGCAGCAGTTGGCCACAGGTTTTGAAAATATCGTCATATACCGTCTTTTAGGATTGGTTAGTAAGCGCAGTTTGTTATATTCTGACCAATCAAAGGACTATTGCTAAGCAGCCGGAAGGATTTTCGTGATAGTTCGAAGATAATCAAGAGTGCTTTGAATAAATGAAAAAAAAAACTTTCCTACGGAAATGAAAAGAAAGTTCACTTTTTTTCTGCTATGATTGCAAATGAAATGTGCATGAATGTACAAATGTGACTGTCGCTATGAAAAGAGGATGGATAAAAAAGGAACAAGAAAATCTTCTCTTTAATTGCTTTTATCCGGTACATATACCCACACGTAAATGTAAAAGTAGCGAGAAACTAATATTGCTAGCGTTTTTAAATTTTCGCTTTGGCATATTTATCAGATAAAACCGATTGTAGAGTAGATTTTTTTTAACACAAGGCCCTTAGCAAACGGTTGAGTTCTGACTTTTTGAATCAGCCGGCGTATATTTGTCAGAAAATTGTCAGTAACAGCTAATATTTAATTCTAATATATCATTTTAGTGTATTTTGCCGCATGTTAATAAACATGCGAATAGCAGGAAAAGTTTTCTGCAGGGGGCCGTATCAAACGTAGCTGCGGTATTGGCTGCGGTACTGTCGTCGGTACTGGCGTCGGTACTAGCGTCGGTACTGGCGTCGGTACTAGCGTCGGTACTGGCGTCGGTACTAGCGTCGGTACTGGCGTCGGTACTGGCTGACGTACAGGTACAGGTACTGGCGTTGGCGTCAGATAAAACCTATTGTAGAGTAGATTTTCTTGTTTTTTATATATATCTTTTCTTAATTTCTTTCTTTTTATTTCTTTTCTAGGGACAGTCACAAATCGCTGACTTTGTCCCAATAATTGGGCACAATGTGTAACATTAAACAACCTCTAGTGTTGGATCGCAAAGATCGGTCATACAGTAACAACCGCGGGTCTCCGGGTCAACTTCAAAGCAGCCGGGTTTGCGACTCCGTGTGCATCCGACAAAGTATCGAGCTTCCCACGTTCCATTGTTCAACCGGTACATTGTTCCACAAGAAACAACCGGTGAATGACATGTCACCTCGGATCGTCCTTCTCCAACGTGACCTCTCAAACACTTTACTGCAAAAACAATTAACGAACATTATTTTCAATAAAAATCTCCCTGTATACTATCACCAGAATTGTAACTATAACCCTATGATATCAGTTCGATTGTTGTGTTAAAACACTATCTCAAATTCTTTTTCTCAAAATTACATGTTTTGCATAGTTTGGTTTTGGTTCCTTTTTTGTATTGTTTATTATGAATTGGTAAAAAGCAAAGAAAAAAAAAAGTGAAAAATGCCTATTGAGAGAAGAAGGTTTAGAGGGCGTCTTCACCTTCACCTTCTTATCATTCTTCTGATCTCAAAATTGCATTTTTTCAAAGTTTCGTTTTGGTTCCTTTTTGTATTGTTTATTATTGAAAAATTCCTATTGAGAGAAGAAGGTCAAAGGTTTGGACGGTGTCTTAGTCTGTCAGTCGGATTGACATCCTGGGTTTAAAGTTATAATTCCGAGGACAGTATGTTATGAAATTAATGTTGTGTAATTCTGTTTTTACGTGACTCAGAAGAACCAACTGCAAGTAGAAAGAGGGCCAAAGTCAAAATCCCCGCAGCGAAGCGTTTTCTGTTCATTTTACACCAACGATAAAAGCTTCAGAGTCTCTAAGAAAATGAAAGTGTTTTGCCTCAATCCCAGTTAAAAAGTCACACGTCAAACCAAAATGCCAATGCTTCGCCTTTTATACGAGTAAATCTCGTCGGAAACCGACAAAGATAACGGTAAAATCATAAAAAATTACAGCTGCACAACGCAGCTGTGCTTATTTTTCTAACTGCGGTCGACTAATTAATTAAAAGATTGTGCAAAGTTCGGACACACAGCTTTGCATTAAACTGTATTGCCATACATGTCAGGACAATGTTGTAAGATTGGTTTCGACATAAATTTGATACATGATTAATAGTTTAAATGATGGCAGTATTTAAATCAATTTGAGGTTGGGTGGCATTACAGAGATCGAAAGAACCGTCGCATAAGGGATAGAAATTGATGACCATTGTCGCGTAGAGGAACTATATGTGATTGATGAAATGATAATTAATGTGGTGGTGGTTATTAGGATCGCCTCGTTTTGTTTTGTCCTCTTGGTCCCAACAGATTACACGCCTGACTTTACAGGAGATTCCAAGGAAGGTTTCCTTCGATGTGATCAAGTATGCGCAAAACTTTATGGAAACAGTTTCGAAAAGTTTATCAAATGCACAAAACTTACGCTGTGGTATTTATCATGCGACTCTAGAACGATTATGACTGACAAGAAAATGTTACAAATAAAATTGCGAACAAAGAACAGGGAATTATTGGCAACAACAAACTGCGTACTTTACTCCATGAACGCACAATCGAGACTCTAATTACTGACTGACCGATTTCTTTCTTTTTGACTTATTTTTCAACCGTCTTTCTTTTTCTTGGCGGTTTCTACTACTACCTAAAAATACCTGAAAACATTTTGTACGAAAAATGCATTTTTAGATATATACATATAAAGCATAAAACATATAATAGGATAAACATGATACATATAATATACGGAACGTTTCATATGAATAAGCATGTAAGTGATTCATTATTAGATACCTGAAAACAAGCAAAAATTTTCATACGACAAAACATGACAGAAACATTCATCCCGAAACCTACTACTATACATTTTGTTTAAAATGAAAAGACTAAGACAGCTTATCTAAATATGTAAATGATAGCATTGTCCCGCTTTTGACGATATGGTGCACATTCCAAACGAGTATCTACTTATGGAATGCGTCACGATGTAAGGTCCCTGCGACACCCTGATGTTTGCTCTCGTACCGATCGTATTTTCGGCTGACTCGGATGTAATAGACTTTTTCCCAATAATGAGCTCGTAAATCTTTCCCCATGAATTCTGATGAATCCCTATCTACCGTAAAACTTCTGAAGAACGCCCCCGGCGAAAAATTTATACGTCCCCCTCAACCCCCGGCGATAATTAGAGACCCGGCGATGATTGGAGACCCTGCGATACTTCAATTTTTAGTTTCATCTTGTTTTAATTTGTTACAATTCAGCTCGAAATAGCTTAAATTCAAATGTTACCAAAGTTTTGAGTTACAATTTCATTCTCAGGGCCTTGTTTTTCGTCTTTCTCTGTGACCAAACGCTTATCATGGCTGATACTCTGCGCTTCATCCCCGTATTATACCCAGCGTTCTTTAGGTACCGGCGATCTTTGTAGATCCCGGCGTACTTTAGAAGCTTTACGGTGTATATCTCTACAACTACTGTCTGTCTTTCGCTTTCTCCGATAATATCGAGGGAGTATGGTATGTAACGACAACTATAAGCAAATGTCACTACTCTATCAAATGACTCTAAGGAAATTCTTTTTTCGTATTAAAAAAATAAACAGATTTGTATGTACGACGGGGATTAAGCCTCATCCTGACTTAAAGAGCACCAAAATTGTTTGGCAGGTTAGAACTATTTATTTAGCGAAAATACAGTAGCATAGTTGTTACTAAACAAATTCTAACAAAGCATCACTCTTTTCATTCAGAGTTAGCGATAGTTGAACTATAAGAAAAGAATCTGTGATAGTATAAAAGTTTTAAAAAATTTATTTCAATATCAGACATTTTTTCTTCTCAAATTTTACTTGTAATTTTAATAACCATGAATATCTTGGAAATTTTAAAATGCCATCCTCCGAAAATAAACGTCCGCAGTAGTTTCTCCCGTGTAACATTCTACTCTCCGTAATTTTGGAAATAGCTTCCAAATATTTGCATCGTAAAGGCTGTAGTCACAGTCCCCAATTAAAATACTGTCCCTTCCGATTTCGCTCCTAATGACCGAGTTCAACTTCCATCGAAGATCTTGTTCATATTGATCTCTACTTTCGTCAAATTCGTCGTCCCAGTCGTTGTCCCTTGACAGTCCCAAGTCGATTTCCAGAAATTCTAATGATTTTCCCAGTGGCCTAAAGAACTTTACCAATTAATGAGCAAGGTCTATTTTAACCCTCAACCGCTTCACATTTGGCAACTCAAGCCGGAGATCCTTTGCCATTCGCAGCGCCCGGGCTTCCTTGACGGTCTCTGGATATTGCAAGTTAACAGTTAAGTTTGTTAATGACTTCTTATACAGCTCCAAAGCCTGAAACATTGTTGACCACTTAATGAAATCGGAACGGAAAATAAGTTGTAGCTTTTCGAGCTGATAATGTCGTCTTTCGTTGTGAAACATTTGCGAGTACATATTGTCGCGAATTATCGTGGAGAGACTGATAAAATTGTGCTTCTGCAGTTTATTCAACGGCCACACGGAAGTTTGAGGGATGCAAACCGAAATTTGAGGATTTCGGGTTAATAATTTCCACTCAACAAACGAGTCTTCTCAAACAAGAAAATATTCTCTATAATCGCTTTCATCCGACAAATATGCCAAACCGTATATGTAAAAGTAGCGAGAAACCAATATTGCCATTTTGACATTTTCGCTTTGCATATTTATCAGATAAAACCTTTTTTAGAGTAGATTTTATTTTATTTTTATTTCTTTTCTTAATTTCTTTCTTTCTTTTTATTCCTTTTCTAGGGACAGTCACAAATGGCTGATTTGTCCCAATAATTGGCACAATGTGTAACATTAAACAACCGGTAGTAATGGATCGCAAAGATCGGTTACGCAGAAACAACCGCGGTTCACCACAGAAGACTGATTGGGTATTGGAGTTATAACTTCAACGCAGCCGGATTTGCGACTCCCTGTGCATCCGATGAAGTATACAGTTTTCCACTTTCCATTGTCCAACCGGTAAACTTTGCCACAGGAATCATCCTTTGAAGGACATGTCACCTCGGTTCGTCCTCCTCCGACGAGATCTGTGAAACACTTTACTGCAAAAAGAATTAGCGAACATTATTTTCAATTGCGTGTTAAAACACCATTTAAAATTCTTTTTCTCAAATTGAGTTATTTAGCATTGTTTCTATTTGTTTCCTTTTTTGTATTGTTTATTGTTAATGAAGTGTAAAAAAGGAAAGAAAATATGCCTTTTGAGAGAAGAAGGTGTCTTAGTCTGTCAATCGGGTTGACATTTTGGGTTTCAAGTTATAATTCCGGGGACAGTATGTTATGAAATTAATGTTGCATAATTATGTTTTTACGTGACTCAGATGATTCAACAGCAAGTAGAAACAGGACCAGAGTCAAAAGCCCCGCAGCAAAGCGTTTGCTGTTCATTTTACAACGATGAAAGCTTCGGATTCTCTAAGAAAATGAAAATGTTTTGTCTCAATCCTAGTTGAAAATGTCAATGCTTCGCCTTTTATACCCGAAAATCTCGGCGGAAACCCACAAAGATAACGGTGAAATCATAAAAAATTACAGCTGCACAGCGCAGCTGCGCTAATTTTCTAACTGCGGTCGACTAATTAATTAAAAGATTGCGAGTCTGGCAAAATGCGGACAAGCATATTTGCGTTAATTTGAATCGCACGTGTGTCAGGACAATTTGTAAGATTGGTTTCGACGTAAATTTTATACATGATTAATAGTTCAAATGATGGAAGGATTTAAATTAATTTGAGATTGGGTTGCATCACAGAGATCGGAAGAACAGTCGCATAAGCGCTAGAAATTGATGAACACGATGTTTGTTTCGTACCGGTCGTATTTTTGGCTGACTCGGACGTAATAGACTTTTCCCCAATAATGAGCTCGTAATTCTTTCCCCATGAATTCTGATGAATCCTTATCTATTTGTCTGTACTAGTACTGTCCGTCCTTCTCCTTCTCCGCTGATCTCGTGGGAGTAGTATTTCACGGCAACTGGAAGCAANTCGTAATTCTTTCCCCATGAATTCTGATGAATCCTTATCTATTTGTCTGTACTAGTACTGTCCGTCCTTCTCCTTCTCCGCTGATCTCGTGGGAGTAGTATTTCACGGCAACTGGAAGCAAATGTCACGACTCCATCAAATGGCAGTCCTTTTCGTATTAAAAAATAAACAGATTTGTATTTACGACAATGGATTAATCCTCATCCTCACAGACTGAAAGAGCACCGAAATTGTTTGGCTATATTAGAACTATTTATTTAGCGAACATACAGTGGCTGAATTGTTCCTAAACAAATTCTAACAAAGCAGAACTCTTTTTATTCAGAGTTAGCGATAGTTGAACTATAAACGAAGAATATGTGATCGTACAATAGTTTTCAAAAATGTTATTTCAATACCATACATTTTTTCTTCTTAAATGCTAGTTGTCATTTTAATAACCACAAATAACTTGGAAGTTTTAAAATGCGTTTCTCCGATAATAAACGTCCGCCGTACTTTCTCTCATGTAACAATATACTCTCCGTAATTTTGGAAATAGCTTCCATATATTTGTATCGTAAAGGCTGTAATCATAGTCCGCAATTAAAATACCGTCCTTTCCAATCTCGCTTCTAATAAAAGCTGTTAGGCCACAGCTATAATGACGAAGCTGAAAGCAATAGAAAAATCTTAGCAAAAAAGCTAAAGCAAAGAGCTTAGCAAAAGAGCTAAGGTAAAAAGCAAAATAGCCGAGGTAAAAAGCAAAGGAGCTAAGGTAAAAAGCAAAAGGGCTAAGGTAAAAAGCAAAAGAGCTACACTCCCTAATAAATCTAGAATTAATTGAAGTTTAGCCAAGTTCAATTTTGTCACAATTTTGCCATTGTCAATATCCTCACAGCCGCAGAACGTTTACATACAACTTTTGTTTTAATAAACACTTTTTCTTGTTGAAGCGGTTTTAGATATCCAAACTTATAATTAAAACATATTAGCGTCGAAAAAACTCCTTATAAAACCCTGTGTCGTAGTTTCAACATAATGCTGTTCCCTACGCTGCGAATTTTAGTAATGATGTTTTCATTACACTTAACAGAAAAATCCCATCAATAAGACGATATTATATGTCAACATATTCTCACATGCTAAGACCGAGAATTTGATAGGCATACTCTTATGAATAATAATATGAATGGCTTTTCACCGATGTCATGCTCGTCGTCCTTCTAAATAATTTAAACTTAGCAGTAGGAAAAAATACTACGACGAAATAGTGTCGGCATAGAGAGACTTGAAGGATTTCTAGGCGCAGAGCCAAGTTTGGTAAACCTGTATCTTTGCCTTCGCTCGCTTTCACAGAAACTTTTAACTTTCACGGGTTTAACTTAAATCAATTTACTAAGTGTGCATAAAAAATTCTCGCATGTGAGGCTTGTGGGATCCCAGAGCAAGTGATTGGCCTCTGCGTGCCTGTAGCAGGTACAGTATTGACAATTTATGCTCATGTCGTGGTCATTGAAAAATTATTTTGAATCTTTTGGAGATTACTGGATGTTCTTGATTCTTCAGTTTTTGTTCTTAAAGAACCTTCAACTTTTGCATTATGTCGCGAACACGATTATTTTTATTACTGCTCGCATTGTGCTGTCCATCAAGCCAATCGTTGTTTGAAGAATTTCGTTACTTCCGAAACTTAGTTCACTACTTGAAAGCATTGAAAGATTTGAGAATCGAGGCTGATTCGCTTCATCATATTTTGAAGCCTTTTGAAAATCAAAATTGTGTTGTATTTGTTCGTAACTACAGAAACCTGGATTATAACAATCCTATCATCCCTGTACTAACACAATTCTTCATATCTGCGCAGAAACTTAACGGCAGAATCCCAACATGGATTCCGATCAAGTATAAGGAGAACGTAATTGATTCATACCCTCCAGTTATAAACGAATCAATTAACTGTCCTTCCGAACTATACGCAGATAAATATCATGAATTTCATGAGTCTAGTGCATGCTTAACTATAGATGTGCGCCGTTGGGCTCTAGTCACACGACCGTGGTCGTGTGTGGTTCAGATTGACCTTTTGTTACCGTATATGAACTTTCGTGATGATACGGCACATGAAACGTTCCCTGTTTCTACCATCGCATCATACACGTCAGATACGTTCATGGCTCATTGGTTACCTTCAGTATCTCAAGTTAATATTCTTATTCACCCTGAACTTGCCACTTTTGAGTTTCCAAAGAGGATTTTAGTCCGTTGGGTCGTAAAAGCATCAGGCTTGGATAACCCGGGGCATGAAAGTCGAATAATGTCCGCTTTGTTCTTCATCGTTAGGTGTAAAGTGAATTCCAGGGGGCAAATCGTTCTCTTCAAAATATCAAATGTAAATCCATCCAATCTGTTTATGACAAACCTTCCGCTACTTTCTTGGCCTTTGATCACCCTAAACGATATGAAAAATAGGGATGAACTAACACAGGGTAAAAATATCATCTGGAAAATTCCATACGAAACGTCTTCGGACCACCTCGATGGATTTTTGGAGCCGTATTACAAATGCATGCCGGAAGTTGCATATAATTCTATTTTACTTTCCCGCGATTCAGACGTATTCGAAAGGAGGGATACTAGAATTTACACTGCATACGCCCACATAATCCTTACGATTATGGGTAACTATTCGTATCGAGTTAACCGGTCGTTCACATGCGAATATTCAAATAAACTCCGACCGGGATTGCTGGAATATCCGAGCGCTAAGATACTTCCACAATGGACATCTCTTCTTTATAACAGAAGCGAGCATCCGATTCATGTGGATGCGATTATTAATAATCCAATCATGAACTTGGGGTTTATTGTCTGCGGTGATCAAGGACAGAGCCGTTTCGCTTACAAGGAACTGGTACAAATATTTGATAAGCAAATTTGGATCTGGATTTTCTTCATTGGAACCTTATTCTCAGTCTTTTTCCCTTTTGCTTTGCAAAACCCAAAAGGATTGTCATATTCAAGTATGGGGGTCATCAAAACACTTCTGGAGCAAGGTGACCCTTTCACGTATTTGACCACAACACGATTTTCCGCTAGAATTGTCCTTGCTGCTCTATTTCTTAGTGCTATTATTCTGAGCAATGGCTACAAGAATGCAAACGTGTATAGAGTGATCCAGCCAAGGATGCGAGCGACCTTTGATACATTCGAACAGCTAATTGATGCAAACCATACAATACTCACAAGATTGGGTCCGATATCCTACATATATGATTACGAGCCATCAGACCCCACAAGCATTGAGCTAGACGATCTTATGTCAGAAAGTTTATGGGAGTCCACAATAGATTGTTCAGCAGGAGATTGCAAGTACATATATGAATTCAAGGGGTTACTTTATTTATTTTACAAGTCAGAACTGTCCACTTTTCATTGGGCAATTCGACTTGCTCCTGAAAAGAGACGGCGGCCATCCCTAAGCAGATATCTACAGCGATATTCTGCGCTACTTGAGGAGAGTAGAAGGTTCGTCTTAGAGCCGTTTATTGACAAACGATTATCAGAAACAATAGATTGGACGACAAGAAGTCTACGCGTTAGTTTAAAGGAGAGAGAAGAGAACTATTTAATCGAAACAATAAGTAAATGTAGGAAAACGGCTTTACTGGAACCAGATGTGGTTGCACCAAAGTACCTAACCAAACTCAGAGCCAAGTCAGACAACAATTATTATCATGCTGGAAAAGAAAAATACATACAGATGGTAATGGGTGTGCAGTTTTCAGGTTTGGTCAGCAGCTTGATCGCTTTGAGAATACGCTGGATCGAGCAAAGTGGTATTTTGTTCTGGTGGGATAATGTTTTGGGCGCACAGTCTGTCAGCATGTTTCTTGAATTGGAAACAGTTACGGCCGCAAAAATATCTGGCAATATTTTAGTTATTTTTGCTTTACTTTTTTGGAGGTCTCGCATTGTCAGCTGTTACATTTTGGGGGGAATACATAGGGTATCGCGTACAAAACGATGGGTGAGCAAATATTTAGCAGAGCCCATGTTTATAAAATACAAAAAGGTTCGGATGAGTGCCAACTAAACGAGTAACATAGAAAGAAATTACTGCATAGCATATCCTTTGTTTCAAACTGACGTTCTTCATGTCAGTCGGATTATTTTGGTACTTTTTGGACGCCAAGACGTGTACAAACTTGGTGGTTTAATGAAACTGAAATTCAAGTAGAACAGATCAATACACAGGTTTTGCAAAATGAAGGTAGGCTGCCCTCGTCATCTGCAAAATTCTAAATTATATAGATTATATGAATGAACTTAACGAGAAAGCGCCATAGTTCCCATCGTTCTAACAGCATCTGTAGTGAAAGAACAATTCATTTTGCCTACAAAAATCCAGGGAAACTTTTACTTACTTAATCACTGGCTTATATATGCCAGCTTCAATCTTGCAAAGAATTGGACTGGGTCACGCAAATACCACATGAACAACGTATGGTGCAGTTTTGAAACATGCATAAATAACAATGAAGGACCCCTGCTAGAAGCCTCTTAAATGAACTGAGGTGAAGTTATGAAAAAATTCTTTGTCTACAACTAGTCAGAGCATGCTGCGTTAAAGAACGACCATTGACGTTTTTCTGATGGGTACTATTTTTTGGCATTAATGTTAGTATGTATGGTTATTCATCTAGAAGTAAGTAGAGCAAACAAAATGAGTGTTTACCGTATGTAAATAAACCGTGTAAAAATAAAAGCTTTTAAAGCTATAAAGACGTAGCTGAACAGAAAGAGTCAATTCAAAAGCCAAAGAAAAAGCTAATGAAAAAGCTCAGCAAAAAAGCTATAGAAAAGGCTTGGCATAAAAGCTTAAGATAAAGGTTAGCGTAAAAGCTAAGGAATAAAGCTTAGCAAAAAAGCTAAGGAAAAAAGCTTAGCAAAAAGCTAAGGAAAAGAGACATCATTGAATAGCCCTTGTTGAGAGCTTTTTAATGATATCCACTTTTCAATACACAAACCTGAAAGTCGTCCGAAATCTTTAGCTCAATGCAAAAGTTT
>VICI01004386.1:0-11109 GCA_019593645.1 Akabosia matsudoensis
ATAATGTCAAGTGTACATCCTTTTTTAGTGGTGTACTTCATGAAGAGACTTGGTCCAGTTAGCAGGAATGAGCAACTTTTCAAAACTGTTAGAAATTCGGTAATTTTAAAGCATTTTCATGTAAAAGCCCCTATTTTGCACTTACTGAATGATTTTTGCTCGATTTTAAAAGAAAACAATTCAGGCAGAGGGGTTCGTGAGTCGGGCAGAGGGGTACGGGACGTCGGCTTTAGGGGTAATCCCATGTTTTATTTTCCACTGAAAAAACATGTTTTATTTTCCATGACATCAAATATGAATTCAAAATTTTGCAATGAGTATGCCACTGAGATCTTCCTCTGATTCTATACAATCAAGCAGTAGGAGTTTTCTCTAAGAAAATCTCGCTGACATATCTATTGGAAAATAAGTTACTCGCATAGCTTTGATATAAGAAATGGTAGATGGTACAAGGCGATCAGGATTAGTGGCTACCCGCAATTTTTGGTGAATAATTATTTTATTTAGATTTCCCTGGTTTGAATATTACCTTGAAATGAACAGAGAAGCGGGGTTTAAGGACAACAAACGATTTTTAGGTTCCTCAAATATACCGATCGGCGTCAACATATACCATAATCCCCTGACAGGAAAAACTCAAATTAAAAAAATTCCAATAAGTGTGTCAGTGAGATTGACGCATCAATCGATTGGCAATCAGCCCCTCTACCAAATAAACAAATTATCTCGTTGACACACTTATTGGAAAAGTTTTAAATTAAGATTGAAGATTTGAAATCCCATTTTTTGATTCCCATCCCGCGGCTATCAAACGTTGTGGTAGTTTTTGGATGGAATATTGTTATTCGCGATGCAGTTATTACTATGAGCATGATTTTAACTGATTTCCGCCCATACAGGCGAACTTTGAAATTTTCGTGCTGAGGGGTTACATTTTGGTTTTGTGCAAACTTAACCCGAGTTCATTGACCTTAAAAGCACAGCCGAAAGTGTATACTTGGACGAGGCGCTGAGCAATTCAAACTAGGCAAACGTTTTTTTTGAAGACGTAAGCAAAAAATATCTATCAGACGTGTACACACATCCGTATGCCAGATACCTACGTAATTCCTACGGCATCGGGGAACTCAAGTGCTGTTGGATTCCAACTACCAGGATTTGTGGATGCCACGAAGCTCATCGGATTGATGATGTCTGGAACCCAAGGGTCTTAATTTATATGATCAATGATGCAATAAAACAATGCTTCTGACAGCTGTGTTCGCAGGTAAGTCTGGTCTCGACCTTAATTTAAACAAGGGAAGAAGCGGAATACACGCTACAGCTGAAAATAGTAGAGTAGCACCTTCGAAGGACGATAACTTGAAGAAATAGCATATATTCGGGTCGGCAAGCATATTACTTGACCACGCTTCCAGTTTTCGGTGCACTAGTTGCGATCTTCTGCATTAGCGACTACCTTCTTTATCTAGATATTATATTGGCGTCGGACACATGCATGAACAGCGCTTTTGTTTGTATCAGAATTGATTTGTAACTTGAGCATTCAAACACGCAACCATTCTAAAATAAATACCGCTGAACTGCTGAAGAAAGCCGGGGTGTGTAAAAATAGCAGGTGTTCTAAGGACGCTGGGGTTAAGATAAAAAATTGAAATATCGCCGGGGCTTCAAAGAACTCGGGTATGTACATATCTGCGGGTATAATACAAATGCAGAAAATATGGATTATGGTTATCTGACTCTACCGCATGATTCGATGAGCACCACATATTACGAATATGTATAAACTGGGTACTTACAAGTAAAGTCCGCGAGTGGTTTACTTGCATCCTACAAAAAAACTTGTTTTTTAGCCCATTAGAGGCACAATAAGGAAAGTACAATGCAAAACAAAGTTTTTTTTAGAAAATTATGTTCAGATGTTGAAAGTTATTATGTTCTGATTATGTTCAGAGAGTACGCTAAACAGGCTGACATCATAGGTTTAAAGTTATGATTCCGTCCACAGTAACTCACCGAATCATCATTTTGTTCATGAATAAAAAATTTTTTGTACACACATGTCGGCGCAATAGCTTGTTTGTGTGGACTGTTTGCCAGTTTTAACTGATAAACATGAAAAATCAATTGGAAAAATGTGCTGGCGATGCTTTTATTTCTTGAATGAGCTTACTTTACTGGATAGGATAATGATGTTCCATCGGCCAATCGATATTAATCCAATTAGGGTTATGCAGGCTCATGACGCTCATTTGGCACCAAACACTGGTCCACCGTCACCGTCCACCACGACAATTTCGGTACACCGTACCTCGGTGTACCTAATATCCACCTAATATCCACCTCAAACAGTAACCAGTACTCTGACCAATATGTCACAAATACATGCATAAGGGTTTGCTTGGGACCTTACCCAATGCTAAAACTTGGGATATGGTGGACAATAGACCGGGGTGAACGGCGGTGGACGTTTCGCACTAACATTGTCCACCGACCACCGGTACAACAGCCAGTAATAAAATTTCTGTTCACCGTATACCTGTCCACCGTCCAATTTTAAATTTTTTGAACACCGTACACCGTGGCAGTGGACTTGTGTACCGCCGACTCCTGTGAAGATACCGGTGTCGTGCACAACCCAAAATCTGGCGACAAAATCTATGACTTCTATGAAATTGGGCCGGTATAGGGTGGGTCATCGGTACATATGAACTAAGAATTACGCGACAAGATAGGTGACCGATATAGTGCTGGGAGCGTTAAAGAGTAGGGCCGTTATAAGTAGTCGCGACTGTGTAAGTAAATGTGTACTTGTAGAAATCTCGGCTATGTTTACCGCTAATCTCGCAAAACGTTCCCACAAACTAAATAACTCATTTCTTCGATGATATAATACGTCATGATATCCAAAAATTATAACGGCGTCAAATACAGGTGACTCATAAACACCGTACCATGTATATGGTTTTCAGAGCTTCGGGGTTTCTGCCTCTAAATTCTATTGTATTTTTCTCTCAGTCCGACGAGTAGGTGTGGTTCATACGGTCCATACGCCTATTTGAAGCAGTTTTCTAAAAACTGAACACCTCCAAAATTATCGACCTTAGACAAAAATTGTATTCGTTAAACTTGTCAAGGTCTTAATACCGCAATGTCAAAAAGCGAGGAAATTCATTGCAAACGTTTGATGTTGAAAGAAAGATTTACAGCTCACCCTGTACATGCTTCAAAAATGGAAAATGGCTTGCATTGTTTTTAGGTAATTTCAAATAGACGCGCAAAATGCAAAGAAGAGCTGTTCTATTTTATTTCTTGGTTGTTTGTGGGCATGTATCTTTGTGTAACCTCAACCCTTGACCAATGTCGTTTTGGTTGTTTACATGCCTCAGCTCACAAACCTACTTTTTCTTTCGTTACTCTTCCTTTTTTACATTTACGATTGGCAACGAAAAAACAAATCTGTTAATTAATTATCACTCTAAATTATAACGAGAATAGGAATTATAACTATAGGATGGGATGCTAGATGCTTGCTTTTCCATGTACTTTACGACTGAAAACGGTTTTAAAAGGACGAAAGGTAACCAGGCCAGTTCATTACGGATGATTATTAAAATGGCCTTTATAAAGTGTCAAACACAATGAATCGGGCGGTCGGAGGAGTACAGTAAAATTCTTGTATATAGACTGTATCATATACATACAACAATTTCTAACGGCCTATTAATATTTTTCTAACGTATTTCCTAGCTCTATTAAAAACACGCTATATTAAGGGCACCTACTTCGCCAATCATTTTCAAATGCCGATAAAACTTTAAGGCGCAGATGTTATTATTATTACGATCAATATAACAGAGTTGGCCTACTCTCATACGCGTTTTTTTTTGTAGTTCTCGTCGGATTCGCATTTGCCAGCCAAGAAACACGCGTATCTTGATCATAACATGTAACACCCTTTAAAATAATATACCAATCGGCGCATTAATGTAGCAAACTTTTGGAAATTAGTCTCAAATATACTTTGCTACTCGAACCTGCCTTCCTTCTATATTTTTTCCTTCAAGCGCTCGAAAATATGAAAAAATTTTATTTTGCTAACATTGCTCGTATTTTCTTTTTTGCAGAACGACAGCCCGTCCCTTGTCAACTTGTTTAACATCCCTCGCAACCCTTTCTTTTCCACTCCGAGCGACACGGACGAGGCTGAGAGCTTGGAGGAAACTGCGGAAGAGACTCCCCCAGGAAGAAACAAAGAATACGAAAAGCGATACAATGCAGAGCGTCTATTTCTCTTCACAGAAACGCGAAGGTTACCGTGACAACGCCTGCACCTTGGAGGCATCTTTAAACAACTCGAGTCTCAATGGGAGGAACTAGCTTCACATCAACAACAACAACTCCGTCTCCATCACGTGAGGAGGAAGTAGCCGTGGAGAAAAAAGGACGAAGAGGAGGAAGTAGATCAGACTCTTTGGTTAACAAACAACAACCAGTTCTCCAGATAAGAAGTCTGGTGAATCTAAACTGAAAGGAAAACCAAGCAAAATGGAAATGGAACGACAACCCAATCATCTTAAAGAGTTTGCGAGCTTGAAAGCTCATCTAAATTCAACTTGTCCAGGTTTGATTCTCCAAACTCAAAAAGGAAAAAATTCATTCAAAAACTTTTATGTAAAATTCAAGTGGTATTAGTGCGATGCTAATGATTTACCCCGTACATGAAATTTCAGCGAATTCCAATCCGGTAATAAACTGATTGGTAACTTTAGTCATGTGAATATCGCAATTACTCTATGCAGCCAAGCTCATTTAACTTCGCTTTCATTCATGCCGTAAAATAAGCGTTTAAAAGCACAGGAAGACATTTACAGCACACCCTGTACATATAAAAAAGGGAAAATGGGTTGGTCTTTTGTTCAAGTGATTCTAAATACTATTGTTGTCAAATGAGTTTGACATAATGGTGCTTTGTGCCACGGGGTGCATCCAAAGCACAACACCTGAAAGGCTGAACCAACACGATGGCAGGATGACAGAAGAGGAAGGAAGTTTGGGTCGTGCCAAGGTGGATTTACGTAGCAAACACGAAGAATATGTACAGAATTAGTTGTTGTTTCTTCTGTGCATACCAACACTTCAAATACTAAAATGTCAAAGATATTTGCGAACAGTAGTAAACATGCGAAATGCAAAGCAGGACTGTTCTTTTCATTCTTTTTGTTTGTTTTTGACATTTTCTGTTGGTATTTTTGGATGTATTTCACGAGTGAAAACTGTTTTAAAAGGAGGAAATGTAACCTGGCTGGTTCCCCACAGATGAATATTGAATAGTCTTACAGAATGTGTATGGGAAGAAAAATGAAATCAAATTGTTACATAGTGCAGTGCATGCGTAACGATACGGTTATTTGGACAATGAAAACAGAAATTGAAATGTACTTCAAAATTAAAACATAAACCCTGGAAAAATTTCAGGTTTGACCCAAAACTAATTTAATCTTGCTTTGGTAATGATTCGACGCCTCTTTAAACAAAATACAACCGGTGCTGGTTTATCTTAAACAGGTTCGATGAAATGAAGTGAGGTTTACGAACATGTCCTTAGGCTATATGAAGCAATTTAATTCAGTAAAATAGTCGAGTTAAAAACTTCCTCGAGTATCGTTGAAATTCTGAAAGTTTACTTCTAATTCGTATTCCTTGGTGAAAATGCGAATTCTTCATAAAAGTCTATTTCTTCTACACGCTAATTGCACGACCCTATGCGACAATTTAACCGGTTTGCTTTACTTGGTTACCGATGACTACCTGTCACATTGAAACATCACCTGAATATAAATACTTTTGAACGACGTCATGTTTGCACAACCCTTTTTTCAATTTTTAGCAACTACCTATATGCGTAATTTGTGCATTTTACTCATGCCTATTTTACGCCATCTTTGACCACTGGTGTCATTCGATCGTGACCTTTGGATGAGTGTAGTTTGGTTTCGTTTATTGGAGCCAACAGTGAAAATATCTTTAGAACTTTGTCTGGCCGTTAGTTTGTTTAACGGCGAGAGACAATAACTTCCTGAATTGAAAGAACCCACGAGCTCCAGTAAAGCTCCCAAGGCGAAGAAACTTTTGGGGGACGCTGAAGTAAGTACGACAGAAGCGTTAAGTGTGGAGAGTGCAACAGCCCGCAGGATCATACGTGTCCAGGGACGGTTATTAATGGAAGGCCTTAGAAATACATTACATGTACACATTCGAGGTTCCAGCTCAAGAAAAGACGCGAAAAAGGAAGACAATTTTGCGAAAACGAGTGCGAGTTCAAAAGAAGTGTTAATGCAGGCGTTTCTTCCACGAAGGGGCCTACAGCTCCAGCAACAGTTTCAAGTACAGCTCATCTAGAGATCCAAGCGCCAGTGCAAGTTTCTGGTCAAGACTTGTCTGGACTGGTTCACGAGACACTGGCAGCTTTTTGCCAACAGCCAGTGCAGGAGAACAACGCCATCACATCAGCGTGACTCAACAGAATTTTGTCTGTGTTTACCAAAGTCACGGCCCGTATTCTCATCGACCTATTTCTCTAGCTAATCTTTTGTACTAGCAGCCCGGGCTTGTTTGTCGCCAACCGGAGGAGCCAATTTCCGTAAAGTCAGCAGAGGATTATCTATCCAATCGCAGAGGAGAAACTTCCCTCCCCGCTGATCGTTCAAAATCTCGGATAAACAAACAAGCTGCCCCGATTGCAGAAATACGTTGCTACTCTAGCGTAAACCGAAATTTCAACGGCAGCCACGTCTTATTTCCATCCCACTCAAGGTTTCCAGTTCATTTTCTGATGAATCAAGATATTTCGTTATATACCTAAAAAGTTGTCGTGAAAATAATTACAGAACGTTTAGTCGTATAAATAATATTTCTGTGTAAGAAGCAAAATCTGCATGTGTTTTTGTGCCAGTACGTGCAACTTTGTTTGAAGTAAAGAACTTTAGATAAGAAAGAACGTCTCCGTAAATTACATGATTCCTTCTTCTCAAGATTTAGGGTAAATAAAATAAAACGAAATACCAAAGCATAATACCACCAATTCAGCAACATTTCATATTGTTCGCCAGTTTACACTTTCTTGCTTACATTTTCTTTCAAATCTTTGCCTTGATTGATTGCGTTTAACTGAGTGTGATTTTCTGTGTTCTGGGACTCACCAATCAGTCCACATTCGGATGTTACCCGTAAAAATAATTATACTAAACGACGTGCTCATAACACACTTGTCAAATTATAACGTTTTGTACAAGGACCAGCTGGCTGAGCTCATATATCACAGCAGTTGCTACGCGCTGTCTTGATTTTAGAATGGGGCGACATAAACAGTATGTATGTATGGATTATTTGTATTTAAGTGTTCATGGCTGAACTGTGTCTCTTGTGAGCATATCGTGATAGAGGGTACTGCATTGACTGAAAGCATATTCCAAACAAAGAGTAGGGTTAATGATTTCATAATTGTTGTGTTTTGCCTGTGGCGAAAAAGTTGTTTCATAAGGACAATGTCCCGGCCCCTCCGGTGCCGGTAAAATCCCGGCCCTGGTGGTGTGTCACACCACCTGGCACCCCCGTTCGTACGCTACTGCCGAACTGCATGCGCATTTAATTTCCATAGAATTGCAGTCCGTCACTCGTTAACTTGTTTGATGTCCCCCGGAATCCCTGCTTCTTTACTCCGAGCGACGGTGACGAGACTAAAAGCTCTGCGGATTCAGGAAGAATCTCCTTCCGGAAAAAACAAAGAATGTTAAAAGCCCACACGCAGCAATAAAGTACTACAAGTTTTCTTCACAGAATGTCCAATGGTTGCCATGACAACGCCATGACCTCGAAGAGAGCTTGAAACACCTCAAGGATCAACGGGAAGACCAAGCTTCACCCCGACAACGACAATTCCGTCTCCTCCTCGCAGTGAGAAATGTAAGGTAGAAGGGGAGAAAAAAGACGGGGAGGAGACTCTCAGTCAACAAACAAAGTGACAAGTTCTGCAGATTAAAATTCAGATGAGGAGGCGTCCGGCAAATCTTAACTGAAACAAATGCTCCTGGGCAGCATCTCTAACCGTGGGGACCATAATAATACCCCGAGGAGGAAATGGAGGGAACTTCAGCCTAATCAATTAGGAAATGGGCGAGCTTACAAGCTCTACCAATTACAATTTACTCCCAAAGATAACCACGCCAACAAGGTTGACCACCACAACCGGATAACCGAGTACACAACGACCTCTGAAACCAACCCCAAAATACCAGAAAAACAGGAGATACATTATTAGAAGATAAGACACTTTCTGCTTCGTCAAATCTTGTTAGAGAATAGAGTTCAAGATTTGATACTATTTTAGAGTCGGACAGGAATTTGTAGAGAAAAATTTGTGCAAGAAGTAGGACTTCCACGCCAAACTTGAATTCGGAGGGAAAATCATGGCAAAGGAACGTCTATAACATTCATACGAACTGATATATAACAAATAGAAAAGAAATGAACCATATATATCACATTTCAGATTTAAACTGTCGTTCGTACCAAGCTTAGGTACTTGAGCATTCCTGCAAGTTGAACTGAATATCTTGTTCAAATTCTCTTTTGCAACTAAAAACGGCAAATTTGAATTGAAATCTGCCGGTTTTATTTGTGCTTTGATAAATTTTGTGCTCACCGAACATTTTGTGCAGAAAGAATCCCTAGGTTCGTGACTAAAAAACACATTTTTTAATTTCCTACGCAAAAATAACAGCAAAAAGTGTAATATTAAGAAAAATCAAACTAGGTAGCTAGGTTCAGCTGGTTTAAAAATCAAATTCGTGCTGGTAGGCCACTCAATATGACATTCCAAGAGTTAGAGCCTGGAATTCCATCGACAAGTTCATCAACGTTAGCAATGCTGCAAGAGGTAGCGCGAATACAACGTAGGAGATTGAGTGAAAATCCAAACGAAGCTGAATGGCCGGTCAGCATGTTTTGAGATCTGGAGGAAAGTAGCCGCCTGCTGGGACGGAAATTTTGTCGCGAAGCAAAAATTAATCTGTGCACTATGAACCCGTATTGTTTCAGTTATTTTGAGAGAAGTTTTTCACTCAATAAATTGGATTTCATGTTGTTCGTTCGACTTCTTATGAGAAGGGGTGGTCGGCAGGAAACTACCAGAGACGTAGGAAAACAAAAGCTAACACCTGGGAGTCATTCCGTTCCGGGAATTCCTGGTTAGATCCCGGGCTGGGAAAGTGACACAATGTCAACACGGGGTCTTGGATCATTCTCATATTAGAATTGAATCAAAAACAGAAATTATGTTAGTTATGCTACAAAAATATTCATAACAATTAAAAAAGGACAAGGCAGCATAATAATGGCAACCAAAATTCTTCCTCATTAGGCATACATTCATTTCACCACCCTCGCATTGGATATTTTCAACCTGTAAGAAATATTTCCACACTATGCCTATAGGCATTATGTCGGCTGCTAAATCAAGCTATTACCGCGATTTTGTTGAATTTTAACCTGATTTTTAACGTTAGGCTTCCAATCACGCCTTCCCTCAAAATTAAATACCGAAAACTGCTTACGGCCGCTGGGGGCTCCAAGGATGGCTGGTCGCTAAAGAATACTGAAGTGAAGCGACAAATTGAAATTTTTGAAATGTCTTTAGTCCGTGTTTCCCTATTTTACTTCTAAAACTACTATGACCACAAAATGACCTGGAAGGTAAGTTTGAAACCATATTTCGTATATTTAGGCATTTCGAAAGCAATTTTTCACCCAATATCTTCAAAAACATGAAATTGACCGTTTTGGAACGTATTTTGCCTATATAAATTCATTTTAGCTCCACAAACAAGTCTAACCTCCGGAGAAACTCATGATAGTTGACTTTATTATTAGCTGAAATACTGTGTTTTGTAATTGATTGTACTATTTACTCTTTAAACTAAATAAACTTCAACAAAACGTTCAAAGTTTACCAAAGAACATGCCCTATCCAGAAACAACTCATACTGTAGCCGGAATCATAACTTAAAACGCATCATGTCCGTCTGTTTGGTGTCCTATGACACCATCTTAACATTTTGTGTCTTGGAATACAACTTTAACACTGTTTGTTTTCTTATTTTGTGTTGTACCTAGGAAATGGAGATAGGAAAAATACGCTGCAAGTGTAAGTTATTTGAGAGAAATACGTACAGATGATGTGGAAGTGCGCTAAAGTGACTGACATCATGGGTTTCATGTTGTTATTCTGTCCACAGTACCTAACCGAATCATCTTTTTGGTTATGAATACACACTTTTAGGAGAAACGTGTCAACACAATAGCTTCTGTGTGTAGAATATTTGTCAGTTTAAGTGGTCGACTAGAGGATTTAATTAGAACATCGTGCTGGCAATGTCTTTATTTTTTGAAGGCGCATCCTTAAGTGGAGAGGATTCTAATTACAATGTTTTGAAGGTAAAATCCATGTTTTTGGGTGACATGTAAAATTTTACCGGTAAACAGTTGTCATGTTTTGATTGTGCAGTTTGTGCGAGTGGTTTTAACCAGAATTTACATAAGTCGTTGCTGTTAGTTAGGCTTTGCCCTTATTCGGTATGTTTGGAGGTCGAGGTCAAAAAGAGAGATGAAGAAAGTAAATGAATTTATCAGTAGGGATATAAACATAATAATATTCTCCTTTAGCTCTAGGAATCATGTCACAATCTCCACTTTGAGATGGATCGCGCATCTGCTTTTATGTTCTACCCCCTGCGCATAGAGGCATAATATACAGTCATAAACAACGAGTTTGCTTCCATCTAAATTCGATCTTTTAGTTTGGCCAGGAATCACACTTTCCTTCCCAATTAAATACCGAAAAACTGCTAAAGGTCACCGAGGGCTCTAGTGATTGTTCGTCACTAAAGAATACCCCTGAGAGTGTAGCGAGGTCTCTGAACATGACGGCATATGCTTCTGGAAACAAGCTCACAATAGCGACAATGACTGTACACATTAAGTAGAGGAAAATGTCGACAATCAAGCGATTGAGAATGAGATTGCAATTGAATGAATTTGCGGTTTTCT
>VICI01004387.1:0-11109 GCA_019593645.1 Akabosia matsudoensis
ATATAGTGTAACAATTTATCCACGTTGAGAAAAATATGGCCCAGTGATAATTTTATTACATGTTCAATAAGCTCGTTAACGTTTGTCTCGTCACCGTTTCCAGTATTTTCTCATATATCCCCGTGAAACTTGTGAAGCGTATTCAGGTACTTTTTCTTTGTCCGCACTAAGTTGTATTAAACCAACAACATGAATGCATGATGATACTTATAATAGCATCTTCTTGATATCCGGTTGTTTAATTTTCCTGCACTTCTGCACTTCTCAAGCTGTTGTAATTAGCCGGATGGATCAATTTCACAAGCTACGTCACACTTTACTTCCTTCTTTGGAAAACACATGTGCGGAATGCTTTCCCTTCAGTTCTTCGTATTCAAAATCGTGAGTTCCACAATGATCTCATTATGGAAGCATCGGATCCAAATGCAAAAGGGTTTCTTAAATTTCATCCTCTGAAGATAAAGCGTTAAGCCATAAGTCCTTCATATGAGCCCATTCACACACTGCTTTCTACAAAAAAAATCCATTTTTACTTTAGAACCGAGGTAATTATGAGTTTTTACAAATCCATGGCTCATATAACTTGTGTAGTATCATTATAATAAGATTATCATTTTCAAGTGAAGAAGTGCGCAAATGAGTGACACTCTGGGTAATCACATGTGGTGATGTGGAAGTCGGTTAAGTACAGATAATCCATGACACATCTCCTCAAAATATGTTTATAAGAAGCTCACGCTGTCATTTGAACAAGTAAATGATGATAATGTTTGCACAAGTCAGAGCACAGTTGACAATTAGAATGTGATATGACAGTCGACATTTTTACAACTCTGTGATTATTATCATATCATTTGGCCAAATATGAAATACGACACTGACATGATCTTAGTTTTACAACAGAGTGCACACTCATGAGCAATAAAATGATTATTACTTCTCCCTACTTTTTATTTTATTTTTAGAGATAGGAATGTGTGGGAAATAAATTGGAGTCAGTTTCTATTTTAGAGTGTAATATTTTGTGTTATTTTATTTGTTTACTTTTTGTCGTTTATGAGAATTTTGTTTTAAAAGAAACTGAAACGGTGATGATGAAGATAATGAGGTGTAGCATCTCTTGGCTTGTTGTCAACTTGTTCATATAGTTAAAAAACGACGGCTACTACTACAACTGTGTTCATGTACTGGTCCGCTTATCTTTGAAAAGGATCTTGAAGAGATAAAAAAGCCTTTTTGGCTGGCACAGCGGGACAACAATAAGTGAACCCGTTGGGCTTACAAAAAGAATGTGACGATTGTGATCATCTCTTCGTGTTTTGGTGTGTGTGGAAAGAAAATATGAAGGATGGATTTACTGAAATGAACAATTTTAAGCTTTTTTCGTCTTCACAAAATAAATTAACATTTCAAGCTTGAGGTCATAGTGCTCGCTCGGTCAATTGCATTGATTATGTGTACTAACAAAAGATCGATACTGTTGCAAATCCTGTATCAAAATGGACCAGTTTGAGGAAAGGAACAGTAAAGAAGCTTGTCTTCAATATTTCATATGGTGTCATTAGTATTGAACATAAAGCAATCAAATGCCCATATCATTTTCCTTTATTACAGTTTACTATGTCTCCGGAATTTTCTTTTATATCCTCTGTATGTGTATTTCAAGCCTTTTCTCTGTATGTTACATTAGAGATAATATACCTCTCAGATCGACGTGAGCTAGAGTTGTAGTATTGTTCCAAATCGCCTTCTATTATATAAATTGTGTACACACAAATTCTCGAAATATCTCATCTACTAAAACCAGAGCTGGGCAAATTCAAATCGCCAAAAAAAGCTTTTTCTTAAAGATTCATGTTTCATAAATTTATTGCACACCAGTACCGGTATTGTGAGCAAATGTACAAAATTCCCGCTAACTATTTCCGTGATAATTATATTTTAAAATGAATTATTCGTTAAGGGAAACACATAGAGTCAGCAGATGAGGACTGTCGAGCCCTGGAACTGAATCGTTGCAGTCTCTTGCTTTCCACTTTATCGTATTTTGGTTCGTTCTCTATGAGAAGCCCACAAGAAAGAAGAGACGCGAGAGAGACATGCATTATCAACTCCATAAATGTCACACGGATCCTCGGAGTTTTTGTCTCAAAATTTACAAACCTTTATTATTATTTTCCTTGCTAGTATCGCTTCGCGAACAAGTTTTACAACCGACAGGGCTTCATGTGCTTTTTCCTCGCTCAAATTACTTTGTCTTTTCTACAGATACTTATGAGCAATGAAAAATAAATGCGTTTCTTTTTCATTACATAAAAACTTTTTCTTGTGCTACCGCTGTTACCACCAAACTGCCGCCGCCGCTGTACACATATAGATAACGGAAAAGATTCTCGAATCATGCCATTTTCACAGCTCATCCTCCTCGACAAGTGAACCATGTCGTCGGAAAACTAAGAGCTCTAAGCAGGAGCAACTCTTTTCCATATCCTTCCTCTTAAGTCGATCATGAGTGAACATTAAACTGAAACAATACCCTTATCCTCCTGTCAGCCGCTTGTACACAATGTCCTTGTCACAAAAGTCAAGAGGTTTCTTTTTCCAGAAAAGCGAAGAACCTCTCATGGTGATTACAAGATAACAGGGTAAAAAGCTACTACTGTTTCTTTGCAACTCAAATCTTTGCTTAGAGACGACATCATTAAAAATTTATGCTATTTTTTGGGGATGAGGAATGAACAGAGCAGTGTATCCTTTTTCACGGTATATCACACGTTTCGACAAGTAAAAGAAAATTGATGAGAGGTGTGTCACATCCTTTGGCGGGGTAAGGTAAAAGAAACAAACTAGAAACTGCTTTATTACAAGAAATGTCATTACTGTCACTCTCGCAGATATGTACGTGAGCATTAATATGCTTAGGGAAAAGGAGACTATGGCAAAATGTTATCTCCATGAGGTTTTCTTTTTTTTTACCTTTGGCTTGGGAAGCTAGTTTTGTGGGTGTTTTTACAAGTCGCCAAGTTTGTCACTAAAAATGACATAGTTTGTGCAATAAAGACTCACAAAAAAATAAAAGATAAACTCCAGAAGTAGTTTGCTTTGCATTTGCCATGTCATATTTCATCCGAGAAAAGCACATTACTGTTGGCGTAATGATGCCAAATGATGACAGATTGAATATGAAATGGGAAACCACATAAAAAAGTAAATTTTGGTGAGATGATTATTATTACAGCGATTACGAGGCCTTTTTTTCACAAGAAAAAGAGTGTAAAAGAGAAACGTGACTTGGTTAAAAGCAAATGCAATGAAGCAGAAAGGTGAAATTTTGAAATGTGTGGGGTAAACGAAGCAATAAAAAGAATTAGGTAAAAGAATGATCGTTACACATACACCAGTTCAAAAGTTCAGTTAATATCTGATTAGTAGCTCCCTTTTTAAGTGGCGACAAGGTGAGTGAGAGGGGGTTTTAAGGCGTAAGATCGATTGATCTGATTTCAAATGATAAATAAATTTTCAAAAGTGTAGATTAGGCCAAATATGGACAAAAGGGTGAAAAAGTAAATGAAAAGAGTTTGAAGTGTTCTACAAAAAATAGGGCTTCTCTGTTTTTTTCAGCTTATGTACCTCCTCTGCTCTACTTTTTTTTGACTATTTGACTTGGTCATTATTTAAGTAAACAAGGTGAGCTCATGAGGCTGGAGATGGACGGTAATTGATAAATAGTGGCAATGAGAAGTATCCCCTAAGTGTGTGGCGCACCACGATCATTTTTTAACCTTTGTTGGTGGCACTCATAATTTATTACAGTAAAACTAACCGGCCAATAGAAATGAATCGAACAAAAAATTTCAGTTTTTAACCTTAATACGTACTATTTATAAACTTGATCCTACAGTTGATTCACCTCGTCGAAAACAAAATTATTTGATTAGAATCTGAAGTGGACCATGAATTCTTAGAGTGGAACATTTTGTCACCGTCTCCAGAGCAAAGTAGTGTATCCAAGACAGTCCAAGATGTAACCAAATACATGGTTCTAATATTAGAAAATTAGCGTACTATAGAGACAGCGAACACTGTGGTTATAAACCAGAATTTGTATATGCTACCATGCCACTCTCGCTTAATTTCGATCAAACTGCAAACTTTATTGTAACGACGGCTACAGTGAATGATTCTAAAATCTATAAATTGACCCTTTCTTTTCGAAGAGTAATGATCGCTTCTATGGAGAAGAGAAATGCCGGTCTTGTCTAGGATCTTGTCGCATTTTCTCAAGTATATTTAGCATCTCCCCCAGAAAATGAATTCATGTGACCAGGTCGTATGTCTTCTTGGAAGGAGATGTCTCATATATAAAAAACGTAAAAAGCAAAGCATGATGCTGTTTTTTCTGTAAAAGCGGCTACTAGAAGCACGATCATTCATTATTTATTCTCTAAGACTTTTTCGTTGTAAAGAGTTATATTATGGGTTCTATGAGTGGTGCTGCTGCTCGGCAGAATTCACTCTGCGGGACTCGATGTAATCTTGCGTGTTGGCTGCTCATAAAAGAACTAGTTTCTCACGGGAGGTCCACTACCGATATCCTTTTTGTCTTGCAAGACTTTTTATTATTGAATTTATTTTATTTTTATACAAGTATTTTGTTAACTAGCCAGATCATAAGATCTTGCGATGATACAAGAAAAGAGATAAAAATCGCCAGGCTTCATTGTTGATTCTAAAGAAATTGTTCGCATTTTGATGTAACAATGCAAAAACTAGGTCGTTGATAGGGGAAAGCTGAGATTTTTGCATACCAAATAAATTCATGAAATGTACTGCGAGTGTTATCAATACGGACAGAGGTCTAATTGTACTGGCAATAGGAAGCGATGCAGGTGGGCATCCATAGTTTTTTTTATAAAACGAAAAGGGTGGAAATCCAAACAGAATAATTGTATTAAATATTTTTTTCATTGTCAAAAAATTTAATTAGTTTCTTCGTTCAACTGTAAATGCAGTTTGTGCAGAGGCGAAAAACAGGGGAAAGGGGTCACAATAGGACATGGTCCTCTTTTTCACTTTGTAGTTACGGCACGTTCTCCATATTATACTGTTTATGGGCAATTGTACAACATCTTTTTTCCATTGATCTACAAAATGAATGCAAAATCATAAAAAAGACGAGGAACTTTATTGGTTATGCCTATTTTGCTACGAGAGTCTGATTTTATTGAGATGCAAGTGTTCCTGCCATCCAATCTTTTGACCAGTCATCCATGTCTCTAATTCATGTTTATTTCGCATTTCGCTAAAAACTACATTCATCATGCTTGGGACACTCAGGAGTATATGGGTAAGCATAAAACTTTTCATTATGGAGGATATATTAAACTTTGACATTTTCCTAATGATGCGCACACGCTTTTCATATGCTCTATCTATTATAAGCTTGAGTAGAGATACCGAATAAGATACGGTTTTCAACTTTTTAATTAATCTTTGTGACAAAGGTTTTCACAACGAAACTTATCTCTTTTTTTTCTGCCGGTGGTCGTGACAAATGAAGAGCATGTATGAACAGAGAAAAGTCACACTTTTCACATTAGTATTCATAATGGTTTTGTGTGGCGAAGGGATTTTAGGGATAAATGATCATTCTCTTTATGAAGCCTGTTGACTACTGGGCATAAAGTATACAGGAAAACATATAGGCCACAGAACTACACATAAACAAATAAATGTTGACATTTTTATGTTTCTCAACTCCCCTGCCTTCGCTCATCAAATGATTAATAAATCAAACTGAATTCTAATAAAGTACTGCGGGGTTCCTGAAAAAATTTTCCCCAAAACGTCAAAAAATGTAACTGTTACAATTTCCAAGAGCTCTCGTCTTCATAACGTAGCTAATTACTATCCTGATTGTGTTCTTGACGTGCAGTCCTGGGTTGCTGTTGGACAAGAAATGTGTGAAAATGTAAAAAGAGAATAATGTTAAAGATCGGTCCTGGAGCAATCGGAAGAAAAAACGGAGAAGTAGGCATTCGAACCGACTAGCCAGACGATCTATAACATGTATAATATTTCCCACAATGAATATTAAATGGAGAGTGAAAACAATATTGAGTTGAGCCAACTCAACACTCTCGTGCTCATCCATAGGATCATCCAGGCTCTTCATCTGATCCAACTTGAGTGGCATATTACACGGCTCACTGACTTTTGCTCAGGAAAAAGGGGATCGATCGATGACACAAACTTCGTGGACATGACCAAATATCATTCCGAATGAGCATCTCGTTATTGCTTTTTTTCTCGCTTACAAAAAAAATCTTTCAGTGTTCCAACTTTTAATAATCTTCTCCGCTCTCGCCGGACGAGAAACAGGAACAATATTGAAAAATATTATGAATGAATGGATGTCTCTCTCCCTTTTGAATAAGGTAGGTTTTTTGTAATATTAAACTGATTCTACTACTTGAACATTGATTTTGCCCTTGTAAACTTGCCGAGTGCAAAGTAGCGCAAGGGAAAAGTTTGTTGATGACCGATTTTAGGAGAGATGTGTCTTTGCAGGATCTCTGGAAAGTGAACAATATTAAATGCGACGTGATACGTGCATGGAAAATGTTTACTGGTGAAAAGAGAGGGGAAACAGATTATGAATGAGTAGGCAGTAGGCATACATGACTGTGTGGTAAGGGGAAAAGTCGAGGATAGCAATAAATGGAGTAATGTGATAAAAGTACATTTTCCAGTGCGTGGTCTGTATCCAGCGAGAGTTGAGTGTATGTTGCAGGAGCATGACAAACATGAGCACATTATGAAAACTGATGTTGGTTGTGGGATGATCATGATGACGATATGATAGCCATAATCATTTCACAATGTCACCAAGCTCTTGCTCCAGAGGAAAAGTAGAGAAGGAGGATGATGATGATGACGATATGAAACACCGAGAAAAGTAATAAAACGAGGAATGCCAATAATAATTCTTCCCCTCTTTCCTTTCCTTGTCTCTCTCTATTTTCTCTTGAAAATGGTTTGTTCTTTGTGAGAACATGTATCCCTTCTTGCTCATACGGCTGATTCAGTAGTGTCTATTCCTGGTAATAAAAAACGGACAAAACGGGAGCAGCGACAGAGGTTTTTCCTGCATCGGGAGAACATGGAGAGAGTTGCACAAAATAGAAAATAGGAGAATATGAAATAGATAGGAGATGCCTCGAGAAACAGGAAAGAATAATGTGTACAATTTTTTTCCGTAGATTTTCCAGAACGTAGTATTGTCATTGTAATCCATATGATTCCGTATCGGTATATGTGGTATTTACAATTTTGTTGTGAAGAAATAGACATAAGAAGTAAAAGAGGAGAGTAAAATCAAGCATCTAAAAACAGGGCTGAGCAATACAAGAAAATAAATTCAAACTAATGTTTTAATTTTATGCAATTTCACTTCTGCAAGAAATGTACATGCTGTACGCGTGCAGTACAATATAATGCGAATATTTTCACCTGCATCTTTTTATGTGTTTGTACCATGATCATAGGATGACGGTAATATGCTCAACCCTGGTTGATCTAGGTATGACTTTAAAAACCCAAGTATGCTTCAGCTTAGGTGTTACGGATACGTAAGAAAACGCGAATTCTGTTTACTTGCATGCTGCTGTGAATGCGTGTTTTTGTGGATGATATTGATACTGAAAGAAGTAGTCGAGTAGTGGCAGAGAGACTGAGAGGGAGCTCATTTGTGGCAGCCCACAGGGAAGATGACTCCTCCTCCTTAAACATCTCATGCGCCCTTATTCTCACTATTCCCATATCATTCCACACAAAACACTTTTTTAAAGTGGAAACGGACAGTGCAAGAGTTGTTCTTGGTATGACTCTACTCGTATCGAGTTTTGTTTAGAATGGGCTCACAGTTTGTTTTGTAATAATAGTAGGAGCAAGACAGAGAAACAAAAAATTGAAGAAACAAACATCCAAACAAAAAGTGCTGTAATTATTTTTATGATGATTCTGGCTCGATGAACTTAGAAAAATTTCAATATAAAACAACATACCGAAAACGATTCATTTTTTTCCAGTTTTACAGAGAAATAAGATTCATGATTAATTAAAAATCGCAATCACAAGCATACAATAATTAAATACGGCATTTTAGCACAATAAATCAAATATACCAGTAGAATGTAGTTTAATGTATTAGTTGACGGGAAACCGAAGGTGACACTGAAGACATATCATTCCTCGCCCTTTGTTCAAGTGCCAACTGGACATTTGCTTGATTCAAAGAGGAAAGCAGACGAAAAAAAGTGAAAGAAAAACTGGCTGGTGACTTGTGATGTTGACAGCTGGACTTCCTTTGTAGATGAGATATAAGGCGTTGATAATAAAAGAATGTAGTCAAGCTCACTTCTTGTGCTTGGTAATAGAATTATGTTGGCAGAGTGGATATAAAAATGTATGAATTTGGAGGGTGACCAGGAACAGCTTGTATAATACGGGCGATTTATCATTACAATCACAAAGGCAGCTAAGTTTAAACATCTACAAATGTATTTTGTTGGTAAAGTTTGTAGGTGGTAACAACGCATCGCGTGCATGTGTTTATGTTCTATAAAAACTAACTTGTTTTCTATGCTTGAACACATTCAAGGTGGCTTTTCAAGTAGACCACGCAATAAAATGGATTTGCTCGAGTGAACTTTACAACTTGTTCTTTTTTCTGTTCGTGGTGGAGGTACATGCGTCTTATTTGCTAGATGTTTATTTTTCTCAGGCTTTATTATTCACATCCTCTTTTGCAATCTTTTCTTAAATTTCACTTCAAGAGGATGGAATAAGATCCTATTGGAAACGCGACCCTACTCAATCTTGTGTTTTGTCTAGTAGGATTTGCCAGCAGTATGCTATTTTGAGCAAGATTCAAGGGAAAAAGAAGTTGCACTTGAAATTGAGGAGGATGACGAACTCTGGAAACTTTTTTTTCAAATGAATTTCATTGATTTACAAGGGGGAAAGCAAATGAGAAAGAGAGAAAATCGATTATACCCACATGGAAATGAGAGGAATGCTAGATCACGCGAAACTTTCAGTTTCTCTCTGCTTTTCGCAAATTGATCAGGAATTTTGCTTTTTCTTCTTTATCAATTGGTTCAACTACCCTGAAACAAAAGTATGTGCTCTAGTATTTTAATTGTTCATAGTTTTGGGTGTTCCATGCTGAGTGACGATAATCAGATTAGAACAAGACTGTTTAGGACTTGTTTATGACAATGAGTTAGCAACTATATTGCAGACCATTATGGACAATGTTTTATTATTGCAATAAAATTAACGTAGCGTAAACTATTTAGTTTATTTGGATTTTCCTATGACCCCCCATATCGGAGCAAATCAAGATTTTTCTTCACTTAATATGAGCCGGAAATGAAATCATGCTGAGAATTCAGAAAAAAACAAAGCAAAAGTAATCATTGGGAGGGTTTTGCAAACGCCTCAGCTTATAGAAAATATTCACAGAGTTCATAAAACAGAAAAAATAAATAATATGCTATTCTTGTTGAGGAATAATCATGTCTTCAACTTTCTTATCACGACTTTTGCCCCTTTCATCTTAAAAGAAGAAGCGATGTCTGTTTGATTTTCCATTTTGTAAAGTACTTCCATAAAAAGTCTAGATATATGTATGTGTATATTGTAAGTGCATATACACACAAATAATTGGATTTGTATCAACAAAGGTGGCGGACCAAAAAAGAAAAACTTGTAAACGGTTTCACCTACCGTCACGTATTGTTTTGGTGATGTTGACGGTAAAGTAAATAAAATGTGGCTTATTATGTTGATTGCCATCAATGACTTATCTTTTCTTCTAGCAGATAAATTATACCTTTCATAACACAATCGCAAGAGAAACGTTTTTATTCCGAGCGATAGGTGGTGGGAGCCCACCCCATAAAAAGTAACACTGACCATGCATACTTTGAATATAACGCGAAAACTAAATAGACTGTGAATGACATGCATCTCTCCTAGTAAAATGTTAATGTGATTGTGGCGGTGATACCGGCAATAAGACAAAAAGCTATGTCATGTTAAAAGGAAGTGAACGGAGAGTGTATAGGAGCACCTAAACCCTTTTGATCTGTTTTTATTTTTCCCAACTTTTTTAAATAAGTATGTAATATATTACGCACTTATACTACTCCTCTGCTGTAGGTAAAAAAATATGTGAACCGGCAGACATACATTTTTATTTTGCAGCAGGTTACTCTCAAAATAAAAACATTATTTATCCATTCATGATATACTTGAGAATCAGAAACATTCCGTTAACAAGCCGGCTAATTTAATGGAGCTAATTTGATTAAAAGTTAAACTACAAATTCTAACATCTCCTCACGTAGATTGTACTACATGCTCGAGCAAACAGAGAATCGCCGAACAGTATCTCTCCATTTTGCCACATGAAAAACTTTTTACACCAGAATGTGGCACGAGAAACCGTAGTACAGAAACAATCAGCA
Organism: Akabosia matsudoensis; assembly: GCA_019593645.1. Lineage (NCBI taxonomy): Eukaryota > Metazoa > Arthropoda > Collembola > Entomobryomorpha > Paronellidae > Akabosia > Akabosia matsudoensis. The sequence goes on from VICI01004387.1 coordinate 10,536, forward strand.
AGATTTCTCATTTTCCCCGTTCAGAGAGTCTTCATGAGAAAAATTAAAAACGTTGAAAAAAAATTAGCTCTCTATCTATTCAATCGATTTGTTCAATGAAACAGCAGAAAAAAATACCTGTTTTTTTTCTTCGTTTTTAGTGGAAAAAAATACAGAACATACGAAACAAATTAGCTACGTGAGTACTTAATAGCAATCAAAAGCGGCAACGCCAGTAACTCGACTAATAATAGCAATTAAGCATTTTTTCTAAATAAATTGGCAGCAATTATCCTGTAAAGTGTGTGCCGTAATAGAGGGATAATTACAATAATGTTGAAACCCTTGTATTAAATTTCCCGTTTGAGAAGCTTTGGAATTTTATACTTACCTACAACAAAATTATGCCCTATAGCTTGTTACATTTCGATCCAAAAATGGAAATCGTAACCTTATCATAGGGTGCCTTATATTCTGTAATAGTACTGCTGGGTCTTTGGTCCTGTGAACTATGCTTAGCCCAACAAACTATTTACATTATGTAATATCGCGAGAATAAGTTACACAGAGATTTTATAGCGCAACAATTAGTAGG
>VICI01004388.1:0-11108 GCA_019593645.1 Akabosia matsudoensis
GCAGTGCTCCTCTGACAAAAAGGTAACCGTGTTAATTTTACTTAACGCGTTTTACCTTTTCTCTATCGCTGCTCGTGAATTTCTTCTCTGAGCTTTAGCAAGCAGCTCAGAACTCAGCAGAGGGCGAATACAAGATTGGAAAATTTAAGCCGTCTCTAATTGTACAAAATGGGTACATGGTGAATGCATAGGATTCCATTCTGAGCGTATTGACCGAGAAAGTGGCTAAGTACCGCTGGTAACATAATAAAGTATCGCTTTAGGCAAATTACTTTCCTATCAATGCGCTCATTCGTCTCAAATGTATGTTTCAACCGTCAAAAAGTCCAAATTAAGGTCTCTTGTGTACATAATACAACATCTACAGGACAGAACTTTAAAAAAATATCAACTTAGGTAAGCTTAGTCATTTACTCTCTGAAGTAAGACTTGTCACTTAGGCTCCAAAAAGCGGAAGTTTTAGCTTGCTAAATTTTGAATTAGTTTTATTTTGCAACATGGGGGAAATGGTAATGCAAGAAACTTCTCAGGTTGCCTAATCCACAACAATTTCTTACAAGAAACTAAGAGAGAAAAGTAATAAAAGGTGGACGTTTCGTATTTTTCTTCGTTTCCTGTCGCATTCTTTACCTTACCTAAAGTAAACTTTAATGTTCATTATGAATTAATGGAGTTTAACCTAAAAGTCAAAAAAGAAAGCTCAAAGAGTATCACTTTTCCTACTCCAGATTTCGTATCATTAGGAGCCAAAAATAAGCCCATCTTTTATTCCGAAACGTGTGGACCGGAAACCATACTATTTAGATTTTTTTTCTCTGCTGCTAATGTTCAAATAACAAAAGAACTTGAGGAGAAAAGAAATTCCAAATATTTGTTTTTTCCTAATTCCTCCTCATTCCATCCGGTCAGCATTATGTTGGAATTAGGAACTCTCAAAACGCGTTCTATCTTTTCCAGTCTTGCTCTCCTCTTTGATAGAAAAGTAAATCGAAGCAAATTCTTTCTATTTTCTGTAGGATTATCTGTTTTTCGCATCAGCAACAGATACAGACTTGTACTATTTATTATAATAGGCGTATCTTGCGAAAGAGAAGTTTACAATGGTTCTTTTCAGTCAGTGAACTCTTCTCTGGGTATTTGGAATAGGAATGTGAGCAAAATTGAATAGATTTAACTTCGTAAGACTGGACCGGAAAATAGATCACATAAACTGTCCAAAAACCAGTGAAATTTATACGATCGAGAATATTAAATCAGCCCATGCATGTTTTCTTTTGGCGCAACCGAGTTCAAAAACAGAAACGGATATCGATGTCCCTATTTTTACCTTGGTTTCTTCATTATTCGAATGTACATAATTTGGGAAAATGGGCAATGTATGAATATGCGCTGTTTTTACCTCACTCGCCCAACTAAACAGTGCCTTTTTCACGCACGCACCTGATACCGCATTGACGATATCAGCAACCTTTTTTTTTACAATTTTCGATTCTATTATTATATTGCAAAAATTCGATTGATTACTGAGAGAGCAAACGGACGAAATTGGAGCGAGCGAGTTGAGCATCGCAATACGTCAACCCTTTGGTTTTTCTCGTTAACTATAGAGCCTACCTGAGACATTTTGTTTGCATCAACGCAAAGGAAGGTAGAAACTCCAAAAGAACGTTGAGTGGGCAGAACTAATAATTTAATGCATTTGGTTGTTATTTGGGCTGTTGAGGAGAATAACAATAAAAAGAAAAGAAAACGGACAAACGTATTTGCTATTACTCACAACTTTGACCGGATAAGACAACATTTTCTTTTGACAGAAATTCTTGACCGTGTATGGTACTTATAGGTTATGTGTCCATATGCCATAGAGAAGCTTTTATGGAAAAGTGGGAAAAGGTTTGTTAAAATAAGTAAGAGCAGGGAAGTTTGTTGGCGATAAAAGCATGTAATTTTTGGGGTACATGCGTCAACGACTCAAGAAATAGTGGACTGACAGGTGAAACTCGAGACCATAATGTGTGCCGTCATGCTCATCGTTAGCGAACAAAAATTACAGAAATCATAACAGGCTGTTCATATGTAATATGAGCAACATTTTATAGGACAAGGACATCAGAACTTTGTTTCAGGACCCACATTTGAGCAATTCGAATATTGAGCTACCAAACGAAGCCCCATGGCAACAATAGAATAGTCAGAAATGTCGTTTTGACTTATGAAAATATAGAAGGTTGCCCTTCAGTCAGTTCAAAGAAAGAATTTGTTGATGATAAACGAATGAATTCGCTTGAGTTTGGGTTCTGTTGAAAATGCTACTAGAAAATCGTTGACTCTACAAGAAAGAGAAAATAATAATAAAAGAGAATTGGGTAAACAAAATCATATTTTCGTGAAATACGTATACGTATGCAGGTGTACCTACATACGTTATTACCCATTTCAATTAGATTAGATTTTTATTATTAACTTTGTAAGTTAACCTATGTTGCTCATGGGAAGAAAAATACTCACTACCGTCGTTGAAAAGGCATCAAAGTAAAAGTAATATTTTTCAATCACAACGGCGGTGACTTTTTGAAGAGATCTGGATTACAAACTTTTATTCGTCGAAGACTATACAGTTCAAATAATTTGCGAGTTCCAGATCACTCTCCGTTGACTTCCTTCAAGGTGTCTGTTGACACACGTCCAAAAATAAAATGGTCAAAGTTTGGCTATCAAGGTGACCTATGCTGCCTATGATATGATGTACACTGATAATATATGATGGCAACATGGACGAAGCTACGAAGCTCAATTCTCATATTCTGTGAGTTACCTACTATGTGCCAACAGTTATCTACATGAGTTTTAGCACTCATGAAGTATGACGCAAAATAGTTTCCTGTAAAATAACTTCTTATAACGGTATAAAATCAAGTATGGTTGTTAAGTTCAAATTTGTTAGAATAAATACAGGGTCGAATACCCTTACCTACCCACGCGGACATGCAAAACAGCTTAAGAACAAAACCTAATCAAACCTCTTTTTCTATGGTTTTTTTGGAATGTTTTGCGAAAAATGTGAATATTGCATGTTGGATAACGGCACGATATAACGTTTTCCAGTTTAAATCAAAATGGCGTACATGAATTTCATGCCTATGAAGCTAATCCCTTTGCTTTCTTCATCAATCATTGCATTCACATCGCCAAACATTACAATTGAAGACGGCTTTGAAAATGTCGATGCCAAAATACGATATTATTGAATGCACATTGTTTTCATCAAGCGATTGCCATTTATATGTTCGAGCAATGAATTGCAGCGTAGTTGGAAACAAGCAGCTAAATTCAGAACTTTTACCAGCCTAACAAGATGTCATTACTTGCAGTCGGCAACTCAGCAAGCTCAGATATTCTGTACTGAATATTGAAAATGGCTTTTGTCAACCTTAAGTACTTAACGGCAATAGGTATCACTAAGAAATTGGTTTTAAACTGACTCAACTATGCTCAAAGAAGTTATAAGGCTTTAAGAAAAAGTTGATGCATAGATTGGGGGCAACTTCTTGTAGGTGTGTGACCCAAGTTAAATCCAATTATATAATACTTACTTAAGTATGGACATGTAATCATTTCAGACAGTTTCTGGTTTTTCCCAGTCCACAATATTAGGGTTTGGCGAAGCTGAACAGGAAGAGGATAGCGATGCGACTGTTATTACAGCGGTATTTTAAAAGAATTTGATTGATACAGACCCACTTCAGCTATTAGCTAATTTCAATGGTTTGCTATTGCTTTTGGAACAGTTGATGTTGTGGAAATTCACAAATTTGAATCATGCCAGAATAATTATTATTATTGTAGGCGTACTATTACAGTCAAAACAGGTGAGAAGCTGTGTAAATGTCAGCCTAATTTCAGAAAATCGCTATGAATAAAATATTGTTCTGCAGTGGTGGACATATGCTTCTTCGTTAGATGATTTATTAATGTTACCAATTTGCAATCAGAGCAAGGAGGAAGGTTTACGAGTGTTAAACACAAATTGTTTTATTTCCAAACGTTTCTACTCTAAATTCTTCAGCCTTTCTCAAGGACAAACAACAATTGAAAAGTTGAAGAATTGAATTGAACAGTCTGATGAAGGCTTCATATCTATTCTGAGCATTTGATACAAATCATCTGTACCGACCTTGTATTGATCTTGCGGTCTAATTTGTTTGTACTCTTCTCTTTTCCTCAGGTTTTAGTGGTGTGTAATACAAAACCATTTCTCATGAAATTGTTCGGACGCATACTTTTCTTACATACAATGCTTTAACCCATTTACATCCATTTAAAGAACATGGAAAGCAGACAGGAAGAACGACTTGTGTGAAACAAAATTTTCCCCTGTCATTAAAGTCCAATCAGCACTCGTTTCGAACTTTCATTAAACTCAGCTGGCCCAGCTATTAACCCAAGTAGTACAATCATGTATGAATAACTATTAACCCCATGAGTAATAACTTTCTTGCAAATAATACCCCGTTTTCACAACTGTAAAATGAAATTTTAGTGTTGGCTGAGCGCATAGTATGAGTAACGTATGCCCTATAAACACTTTGGTTAAACCTCATAAAAACTTGATACAAGCACATAAAATGAATCCTCTAGTAACATCAAATGAAAAACAATAGCCAACTATGCTCATGTAATGACGTTATTGTAGGCAATACGTGGTTATTGCGTGCAATCTTTCATCCGCTGAAAAAGATCGTCATCAGCGAAAACAAATTCTCCAACACGCATTCATTGATAAAAATAAAACATTAACAACTTCACAAACTCCTTTGAGGTAGTGCTCATTTTTCACCTAGGTGTACACTCCACTCCTGTCTCACAAACCACTATTTATTTTTGTGTCTACAAGAATTTGAATACTGTTATTATACAAAGGGAAGGCGTTCTTCCCAAGAAACTTTTTATGGTAAAGAAAAGTAACAAAATTAGCATGAAAGTTGAGTCCATGAAAGGGAGAAATGGAATGAAAATGCATTGCAAATTTTGCTCTCTCACGCATCAAATCAAGTTGACTCTTTCTAACCCGATGTGGCGAGGAGAGAAACTAAAAGCTGGTGAGAACTAGGAAAGAAGTACAACTGTGCAAAAACTCGGTTCACGCTCTATGGATGACTGAATGTTGTTATGCATACTTCATATGCCTTGAACATAACAAAAATATCCTCACATTCGTCTACTGATGTGGATACGCACAAACTCGGCCTTCTTGCTCTATTTCTTTATTTTGGTGAGTGGTTGAAGGAAAACTTCGTTTTGTGTTTAAGCTCTCTTTTCGCATGTTTTTCCCCCTTTTTTTCTACTATTCGTTTCTTTTTCACATTACAGAGCTCCTTTGACAGAAAATGAAATTTTGTGGGTGGATACCTGTGCATGCAAATGGGCTTCCGTATACGAAGCTTTACAAACTAGATTGGATCAATAATCTCACGTGATGCAATACATGAGTTTCAATTTTGATGCGTAAGAAAATGATTTTGTTTGGAGTCTCTAGTCTTTTACCGTCTTTCTTGGATACAAACCGACAAAGTGAGACTGTAGGTACGGTATCCAAAAAGAATAGATCTAACGAATCAAAAGGGTATAGATAGTAGATTTAGATTTNTTTTTTATGCTAGTTATTCCTAGATAAACTGTGTACTACTTCTATCTACTTACATTCAACCGAGCATCCTTTTGTATGTTGAATTTATAGAACCAGCAGAGAGAAAGGTGCCTCCGTGAAAACATCTGACTATTTTTATGAAATTTTGTTGCCATTTTCAATGGAATCAATAGGACACGTTGCTACATTCTTTCATATACGCTTTGTGTATGTGAATAAAACGCTGCCAGTTAATCAGAGATCTTATGTTGCTCAGTGATGAAAATAGTGAGAAAAGCAAGATCTCCAGCGCCGTCACCATTAGTGGCGATTTGGTGCGAAGCTCTAGTGAGTTTTCGGTAGTCCTTGTTTTCGAGATACACAGACCGCAAATTTCTTCATTTCATCTTATATACAAGTAACCCTATGGGTTATGTGTATACTGAAGTGTAAAATAAGGCACCAGTACTTATTTTACTAGCTTTTTAAAAATTTCTCATGTATTTCAACAGTAAAGTTTTAAAGTACAAACTAGACATCATGCTTAACCGTCGCAAGCAGCACGTTTTAATTTGATTTTGTAGGAAGTTCTCGATGTTCATCACAAAATGCTCAAAAAATGCAGCTAAACTTTGATAAACTTATGCTTAAGCAGTGGGAGGGAGCACCAACTGCAAATGTGAAGATATGGGGACAGAATTCTAGATTGCCTTGTTACAAAGCGATAGATATGACTGTATTACCAAGAAATACAAGCTTGCAGCTAGTTGTTTGTTATTATTGCGTTGTATGTCGGAGCTTTCCCGATGTGAAAAAGACGTATAATTTATAAAGACATTTTGTAAATCCTGTTGCTTTTTGTTGGAGGAAAAAATTCAACATTCATGTGCACTCTAGCTTTAACTTATTTCATAAGCTTTCATAAGTTTTTAAATGATGATTTCACTCAAGTCGGCAATTTCACTGCATGCATCAAAATGCAATTTTAAGATGTTATGGAAATATATTTCTTGTAGATTTAAAAGAAAAAGCTGTAAGTAGAAAAGGTTCCAACTCCAAACTGGTTGCGATATGAAATATTGTAAAAGATTGTCGAGAAATTCAACTTATCCCATGAACATAGTTTTATTGGGGAATAAAATTCCATGCTCAATAAACTATGCATGTGATAGGTAGATAAAGCATATGATAAAATTAGCAATATTCATAAGCCTCTTTCGTAACATTTCGTCTGACCAGTAAAAGACTTGCATGCCTCGACGATCATAGTGAAGCAAAGACTTTGTATAAGGAAATGCGATTACACACTGCTGTAGGCAATTGTTGGCAAAAACTAACGTAAAAACCCAGTATGTAATTTTGTGACTTGAACGTAACAACAAAGGCTTGGTGTCTTCGTGATAAATGGGCCATGTTCTATGAGTGTATTATCTTCATTATCCAGTTGATTCCAACGAGAACTATTCCCTACGCTCGTCAATCGTTCCCATTTCCTAGATTTTTGTTTTCAGAGCTCTGGTGAATTTTTCTTCAGAATCATTTCACCGTATGGCGTATGTCATAATGTCCATAAACTAGAGAGTCGAGAAGTCATATAAAAGATCTGCACTCTATAGGTATTTTCTGTTTCTCTCTGAATTGGTTGATATGAAAGTAACAAATGCATTTGTTCCTGTTTGGTACGTTAATCCCAGTAGCTTCATGATGAAGGTACGACTTTCTTTTGGTACACTTTGCTTGTAAATATAACATATTTTATTACAGAGTAAGTTATTTCCCAAGAGAAATGACAGAATTTTCTTTCAAAACCCTTGCAGCTAGTTACTCATCCGCGATAGTGAAAAAAAAATCTATTTGCTGAAATTTGTTCGGACTCTGCCGGATAACTTTTAAATTTTCAATGATAAAAACCCTGGGAGTAATCAGTCTAACAGAACTAAAGATTTGTTTTTTGCGGTTTCGTTACGAACATCAAGCTTTCGCATGATTAAGAAGATGTTTTTTTTTGCAAAGCAGATGTAGTCCCAGAACACTTAAAATGAAACGGAATCAGTGCTGCGTAATTTCGGATTTTTGCCGAGGGAAGAGGACGGTAAAGGCTTACGTTGCGTTGTAAAGATAAGTTTTTTGAAGAGAGTATAAAAATCCTGGTTGATACATGATACGCATCGCCCTATTATAATAGTTTAAAGCAACGAGAAGGATTTTCCAACCGTAAGATCATAGTAAATATTTTAATACCTCACTCACATTACCCAAGAAATGTATAATTTAAGGATGTTTCAAACTATACGATTCCTATGCATTTTACTCGCTGGAATATAAGCTGTTCCAAACGAAAGTTGAAACCGTCCCTGTCTCCAAGTCCTCTTCTACTTCAGTTCAGAATCAGCTTATGCTGTGATGTTTATGCATCCCATGACTTAATCATAATGGTTGGATTAATACCGGTAATTTTTTCATACCCGTTTTAACTCATAAATACTTTTACTCGTACCAGATAGATAGGTGACACGCACAACTTCAGGCTTGGATTTATGGATAGTCTAAAATATCAAAATTAGCTTAAACCTGACACTATTAGTGACTTGGGGAAAACAAAACAAAAACGCAATAATAATAAGATTGCATTTTAATTTTAGTTTATACAATTTTTACTCCGAGAGGCCTCTTGGACCTTCCATATTCCGAATACAAATATTAGACAAGCGTCCGGATTATAGACAAGCGTCTCTGGTATTAGTGTTGCATCAAAGTAAATACATTTAAAACTGCCGTATTTCAATCCACATTAAAAATAATCTCTGCAAAGAATCTACTGTCAACATGCACGCATTGTTAAATCATCAAACTTTTGACAAGAAGACATGAGACAACATGAGAAAAGAACCCTAGATTGTAGGTTCGATGCTTGCTTGTTCACCGAACGAATGAAAGCCTGAGCGTATTGCACCTTTTTCATGCAAGCTTCACAAGGTTAGATGCGCAGCAGGGTTTTTGTTGAAAAATATAACAAGTCTCATAACGAGTACAAGCAAAGTAAAGTATGTGTCTCTTAGCACTAATGAAAATGCCACTTTCCTTTCATGGCCGTGCTCATCATCCCCTACTTAATTATCTAACGAAGCATTAAAGTGAAGTTAAGATGTTCATATTTTTTTATGTCTCTCTTACAGACGCAGGTTTTCCTCCACGAGACGCATTATGCTAGGCGTATGCCTATTATTATTCTTTTGTAAGACTAGCGTTTTTCTTTTCTCGCCAACTTTCTCCATCCGGCGGTCGCTTATGTGGCCATAGGGCACAGCTCCTGATGTGGATGTATGACAGTATTTTTCAAATTCAAATGTGCACAAGTGTGCGGCATAAAGTCAAGTTTCATTACTCTGGAAAAGGAAAAGTTTATGAAAGTTATTGCATACTTCATTTCTCACCAAAAATGCCAGCAGCATAGTAAGTTGTGAAACGTGCACACGTGGCTCCCTATCTTAACTCACATTTTTTACATTTTCTTAACTATTACACTGTTCCCATCATCATCCTTTCTTGTCTTTGCTTTGTGTGCGAAAGGAGAAGCAACGGAAACAAGGGACTGAGTTGCATTGTTGGTTTTTGGAATGCGTAAGCACCAAACAACTAGAGAAACATAAAGTAACTAACCAACTTTTCTCCTTGGAGAGATACACGGAGCAAGAAAATGTTTATAAGTTACACAAAGGAATAAGATGTATAGGAAACACTTAATATTATTTTTTTCCTACGCATTCAGCCATTAAAAACCCAACCGCGTGATACTTAAAATCTGTTGGGATTTTCATAGACGCTCGTCCTAACCTTGACATGCCAGTGCTTTTCTTTCTCTACATTGCATTCCATCTCAGAAAAGTATTTTCACTTATTTTCTCAGTCCGACCTTTCAGCGTTCTAGGAAGTCATGTTGAACACATTAAATAAATAAGATACACAACTGTACAAATATTAAGCTACCGCACTTTCACTCCCGTGAGCGACTTTACATCGCGCTGGTCATAGTATTCATTCCGTCAAGTATGTTTACTACTTTTGCAGTGTCTCTTGGCTAACTTAAGGCAAACAACAAGTATTACTACTACGAGCGCTTCTGCATGAAATCCAAGAGACGGTTACACTATGTTCTCCTCGGAGCTGACGGCTTTATCACATTCCTCTGCTTTCTTCAATTTCTCCAAGTTCTATTCTGCAATCTATTTACGTTGCTTAGAAATACAAATACCCCCAAAGCATTTACCTCGCAAGAGCTCTGTGTGCGTATAAAACGCAGTGTAGTACTCGCATGGGTATTTAATTTCTCTTGTGTGTGTAGCGCACCCCATAAAATTAGTTTCATAGCAACTCAAAATTTTCACCAAAGAAAAATAGCAGTATTGGTTCAATTTCTGAGCGACATCATTCGTGTAGCTGAATCCCATGGATTTCTTATATCTACAGGATACACGCCTGGGTTCAGAATGAAACTGTATTTGATGGTGCAGATGAAGGCCAAATAAGGTACACAATATAATGTGAATTATGTAAACTCGTAAAGTTTGCAAGGGAATGAAAGCAGTCGTCTTTAATCCTTCCGTACACAATAGGATTACCAAGCAGGTTTCATCGGAACGTGCATCATTTTGTTTTACAGTCTCTTCAGCTTTAATACGGCAATGCTCTGTGAAAGTAATCAACCACAATGCTTCCTGCAAAACAGAAGTAACTGAGGGAGTATTTTTCATTTTATGAAACATCTAGAAAGTGACATCCGCGGTTAGCAAAGTTTGCTATGCTCGACAGCAAGCCCTAAAATGATAAATTTTAGGGTGAGAATGTTCTCTGCTAGTCGTTATTACTCGAAAAAGTGTACGAGTGGCTTTGGAAATGACTGCAGAGTAGACCAAGAAATTAACACGACTCTCTGTAATTAAAATCTAACAAAATACAGCACCCAAAAGTTTAGGACTGTTGATGCACAATAAACGACAACGATGAAGGTAGATATACTTTACGATTTATGACATGTCCTCTTATGCACGACTGCTTCGTTCATTAACTTTTTGTTTCGTTTCCACTTCCCGTACTTTACTCGAAAAGAAGCTTTTCTAATTATTTTTCATACTTAATATTCATATATACTATATATTATTTTATCAAATATATCGACATCGCAAGCTGCTTGCAATGTCACCTTTTTTCTTTCTTGTATGCTTCAATTTGTGTTATGACATTTTTCTACAAAGGATTGTCATATTGACAGGTCTTTCTCTTTATCTCTTTTCGATGGGAAACAAAACACAAAAAGAGTTTTTTCCCAGTAAGAGTAGCTGAAAGTTGGAATTGTTTTTACTTGTCAAGCTACAAACAATATCATATTATGTAGCCAAAATGCTCTACAGTGTCACTGGAGAATACGATGCGATTGTATGATACTTACGAACTGGAAAGTAACAGAAAGAGGAAACAATTCTCA